>JAODAL010002041.1:0-208464 GCA_025379985.1 Phyllomedusa bahiana
ATAACCATTCTTACACTAAGCATGTTTGAAGGCCCCTAGACTTCTAAAGTTGCTCATTAATAAATTTTTAAGGAACTTAATTTACCTTTATACAAGTCGGGGCTAATGTAATAGTTTGGGGTTTCTTTTTTTACATTATCAAAATGATACCTTTTTCCTTCATTTCAGATACTGTATAGTTGATTTTAATTCAAACTATTCTGTGTCCAGTATTTGTATGTACTTTCCAAGTCTGCAATCTTTTGGGCAAGCGTAACCGCTCTGAGGCAAAAACTTCCTGCTGGTTGATTACAATATTAAAAACGGCAGCTCTGGACCACCAATTTTTTTTGAAAAAGAATTCCCTACAAAAGGGACAACAGTAACCAACCGCAGAAGTGTCTATATTTGTATTGTTTAAATGCGCGGATCCCATGGTTTGTGTTTTTGTTGCAAAAAAAATATATGTATTGTCTCCTCGCCCCCAAATTTGGGGGGGGTTACATGCTAACTTGGGGTCAAATTTGACCCTTTGTCTTTTTAAAATGGGGAAGGGGAAAGGCCTAAATATGCAACCACAATATTTTCTAAAACCAATTATTTTTGTTTTTCCATCTATGGACCTGAGTGAGGGCTTTTTTTTTTGAGGGATATATAAATAATTAATAATAATACTTTAAAAGCAGCCCCATTTTTCTCTTCCTCTGCTTGGCTGTTAATCCCTTCACCTCAGCTACTGACACAGCACATCTAGCAATAGACTACCCTTATACATCCTATACACAGGTTTATATAGACTAAAATATCGAGGACGGGTCAGTAGCTGAGATAAAGTGGTTAACAGCCAAGCAGAGGGAGAGTAAGCTGGAGCTGCTAGAATAAGTAACCAACTAGAGAAGCTGACAGGGGTGGAGCTAGAGGCTTAGACACTGTAGTGCAGAGCCTGCCGCTCTCTGTTCTGTTAGGGTGCGTTTACACGGCAAAGACCAAATACCGGTCGGGTTTGCCGACCAGTATTTTTCTTTTTTTTTCACGCAGGGGGACCTTTTTTTTCCCCGGTTTGCGGATTTAAGCCTTTTCCCCCTTTTACCCACATTTTTCATTTCAAGTTTTTCGACCCCCGGCGGTGGTTTTTCACCAGTTTTTTTAAAAACCCAAAACCGTCTGAAAAACCGACAAATAACCTGTGCCGTGGGGACAAGCCCTTAAGGTTTGGTTCTGAGTTAATATAATTAATTAGGAAGATAAGAAAAGCTCTGGGAAACCCTGTCTATTAGCCAGGCTGGGGCGAAGGAGAGCAGTCCAACTCACTACAACACCTGAAGTAGAGAAGGAACAGAAGGGGCAAAATAAAAGGGTGGAGAAGGGAAAAGACCCGGGAAAATAGACAAGAGGGGAAACAGACAACTCGAGTAATAGTTGGGCATTTGGGGGGCTGCCGGGAAAAGGGAAAGGACCCTTTATGGGACAAGATTTCTAGTCACCAGGGCCAGCACTTTTCACAACGGACTGGACTGGAACCAGAAGGGGGTTTGAGGGTGTCTGAACCAAGGGGTCTGAAACTTTCCACGAGACAGGCCTTGCTGATTTGCTATGTTACATCCACAAGAAGAGAACCGTGAGTAAAGTCTGAAGTTTTCCCAGAAAAACTGTATTGTCTGTTTTCATCAGGTGCTGGTGTACCACACTACCACCACCGCTAAACTCCACCCATCTCCAAAGTCCCCCCTAAAAACCGCGGTATTTTCACAGTAAAGGTTTGTTTTTTTCTTTGGGTAAAAAACTTTTTGGACTTTTTGCATCTTTTTTTAGAACCTAAAAAAACCCAAAAAAAAAACAAAGTTTACTCAGGGGATTTTTTTTCAAAGTGTTCACCAATGGGTAAGTGTTTGTTATCCCGTAATAACAAACTTTTAAAAAAGGTGATACCAATATGGAAAATTTTTTTATTTATTACTGTATTTTTTTGGACTATAAGAAACACTTTTTTTCCCACATATTTAAAGGGGAAAATGGGTGTGTGTCTTTTAGTCTGAATTTTCTGTTTCAGGGTGACAGGAAACTGAAGTGGGGCAATGCTACGGGAAGCCGGTGGCAGCATTTAAAGATTTAAACCCCGCTGCTGGCTATGAGCAGCAATGCCCCACTCCATCCTCCTGCCAGCCTGAGATAGTACTGGGCAGTGGCTGTTCAGTACAGTTAGCATCCACCGCTAACTGCAGTATTTGGTATTCTCCTTAGTGTACAATAGATGTCACTTTTTTACAGGGGAACATACCGATTTGAGGTTAAAATGGCATTCACTTCCATTGACTGGGAATAGCATTGTCACTGACAGCTAAACCAGGAAAGGGCCCTAGAAAGGCAGCAATTAACGGTAAGTTGGTCAGGTAGCTGGTGATGAAAAGAAGGCAAAAACAAAAAGCTGCTGGTACCAGATATTGGAATGTGCAACCGACTCTGCACCAGTTATTGAGCACTTAGGGCGACATGTATGAAGGAAGGCGCATCAAAGTGAATAGTTTAGTCTCATTTTCAGTGTATAATGCACCTCAATGTATGAAAGTGGTTATTGTACTTTCATAAATGGTGTGTAAAGTTCGATGCGCCTCGCTTATGTGTTAGGCGCATTACGAAACTTATGCGCATTAGTAATGCACCTAACATGTATACAGGCTATAGATAGGCTGGAAATAAGAGAAAAGTTATTAGAATAGCATGTCAGTGAATAGAAACTATGGTACTGATCCTGTTTGGGAAGACCACAGGTCTCAGCAATACCTGTGCAGTGCTGGCTCTTGCTGTATGTAGATAAAAAGGGGTGAGAGCACAAAAATAAATTTCAAATTTAATGTAGCCCAAATTAAAATGTTAAAAATCTGAACAACATCAAACAGTGGGTTATTTACTGTAAAATTAGTTTTAGATTCTTTTAATTTTAAATGCATTTTATAGGAGATATTTTTGGGATATTATATATTTTTATATTAATTTTATATGATAACATTTTTTATTGAATTCAAATAGTTACATTTTATATAGTTTGATAATTATTAGAAATTACTTTTTATTATTGTACTGGTGTAAGTTGAAGCAAATCTCGCTTCACTTTGACTCCTCAGGCTCAGGTAGACCACTTTAAAATAGATCTGCCTGTTCGAGTAGTAATGCGCCAAGTTTTGCCGAACCACATTCATTTTAGTTGTCCCAATCCTACAAATGTGGCACGACACACCTCCAGAAAGCCCCCAGAACACCCTTTCATGTTAGGGGCATTCGAAAGTGTGGAGTCTTATGAACAATGCACCTAACACATTCATTAGGTGCATTAGACATCGTAGCCGACTCAGTTAGGTGCATTGTACACCAGAAAAAGGGTGAAAAACCCTTTCATACATGTCTCCCTTAGTGTAAGGTTTAGTGGAGGACTGTGAGAGGCAGCTGCAGACAGAAAAGAGTTGGGGCAAGTGTACAAGAGCCGTCGGATGAGATTTAGTACTGCTTTAACTCTAAACACCAACAGATAGAAACACCACATAATCCCCCAACACTAACAGGGAGTGTGCTCTGCTGCAGCACATCTAAGGCAGCTGTAACCACAACCGGGTGCAGACTTTTTAAGGCGGTGTGGTTTTGGCGCCATGGGCCTTTTTCTAACCTTGGGTCCAAAAGAGGCGACAGAACAGCTCATTTTCTATTTTACCCTTGTTTCGGGTGCTGAAAACCTCTAATAAAAAGGGAAGAGAAAAATACACCAAAAAAAAGGGGTTGACACAAAAAAGTAAAAGGCATTGACACCCCAACAAACAAAAAGAATAAAGGGGGAAAACATAAAATCCCATGAGTGGGAAAAATAAGGGTTTCCCTGTGGGAAAATGATGATTTTTTGGAAAATTGCTTTGTGTTTTTCAAACAAAAAAAAACAAAGCAAACAAAAAAAAAACACTACCAAATACAAACTGATGTTCCTACCCCTGACAATTTCCATATAAAAATTTAAAAAGGGAAAAAAATTTCAAAGTTACTAAATCTAATCTGCTCTTCTCTATAACGGGGAACCTCTTGAAATGTTGCTGATGCGGCTGGGGACTGGACTTTTCAAATTTGCCCTTTCTCCTCACTTCAAGAAGGGCCTGGGAATAATATCTGAATCCCAAAAAATGTGGCAAACCAAAACCTTTTCCAACAATGTGTCACACATGTAAGTAGTACTTGTAAGGCGGTGAACGGAGTTTCTAACAAATTGTAAAATAAGTATGTCGCAAAAAATTAAAGTTGTCACATTTATCTGTCTGAAAAATATACATATATTCCCTTTACTCTGTTAATGTGTTTTATCACTACTCCATCTCCCCCATGTAGGGCAGTAAGGAGTCGACCTCTTACTCATAGAGGTTTTTACAGATTTGCCAATTCTGCTAAAAATAAATTAATTAAATTGTACGGCACTCGGCAACCTTTTCTTCTGTCTATAGGGGGCCCGGCTGAAATTTACCCATGGAGAAGTTTCGGGGACCGGGTTTACTCCCGGGCTTGCGCTCATTGGGTTCAAATTAATGAATTTAATCAGTAAAAACGTTTGAGTACTAAAGACAAAAGGATGCCGGGTATACATGCTTTTTATCTAGGCATGGGAATTGAATAAAAGGATTTGCCCCCCAAGCCCAAACAAGTGATGTCAGAGGTAAAAATTACGGGAGATTATAGTGCAAAAGATTTTGACACTTTTTTTTTTTGGTGCACTAGCAGTCTTTTGTGTAATAATTCACACTTTCTTGTCTTGATATTTTACTACTGCCCAAATTTTGTTTCTCTCTCACTGTACAACCCCAACATTTTTTTAAAACCCCCCAAGTTTTTGATTTTGGGATGAGCTTTTTCTTTCTACTAATTATGCAGGTGGATAGTAGTTTGCATATATTTGTATACAGCAGTGTGGGTCTTAGATTTTTTTGAGTCACTAGAGAAAATGATTGAATCCACCCTTCCCCAATATCAAACGTGCGCATTCACATTTAACCCATTATGGATCAGGCTTATTTTTTATTTTTTGCTTCTTTCACAGTGGTGTCCTAAGAGCCAAAAATTATTTTTCTGTTTCTGTCCATGTAGCTGTATGGTGGCTTTTTTTTGGGAGGGAGGATGACAAGTTGACTATTTCAATGACAGTGTTTTGGGGTAAATAATTTAACAGCAGGTGTGTTCCATTAGTTACAGCCGGCACCTGTCTTCAACAGCCAGGACTGGAAATACAGTTAATGTGATTGTAGCACCTTAGCAGTTATGCAGGAGGAGGCACCGAGTCCCAATCCGTTCCCCTGCGAAGCAATCATTGGGAGCCGATTGGCAATCACAGCAGCTGGCGGCCTAATAAAGGCTTTCTTGCCTGCTATCTTACTGCCGCTATTACATCTGCCAGAGACCAGGTCGAATACAAGAGCGCTAATTGCAAACTATTCTGCTATACATTTGTATTGCAGAATAACGTAGAAGTGTTCACGCCCCCTTGTGGTGAAGTTAAAACATTTTAAAAAGTAAAGAAAAAAGTTCTAAACCCTCCACTTTTTCCCCATTGTACAAATAAAAAAAAAAATAAACACAATTGGCATTGCTGTGTCTGTAAAAGTCCGATTTATTAATATATAACCTTATATATTCTTCATGAACTGCATGCCAAAATGGCATTTTTTGGGCCGGTCACTTTGCTTTCCTAAAAATTGGAACAAAAGATTATCAAATATCCCTAGGTATGAAAAAACGGCACCAATGGAAACCACACCTCAGTCCTCACACAGATCCATAGATGGAAAAATAGAAAAGATTATCTCAGAAAATGTACATTTATACCACACCTAAAAAAAAATTGGCACAATTTTTTTTCCCAAATTTCACTATGAGGGCATATCAGGGGTGCCATTATCAAGTACCCAAGGGGGGGCACAATTTGCCCTATTTTCTTGAGGCACTAAAATGCCTTGCATTCTGAGATGCATACTTTACTTATTTGTCTGTTAACAATTCATTTTAAGGGCGTTTAAAAAGGGGGGTGCTCCACCAACTTTTTTCAAGGAGCCTCTTTTTACAGCCAGTTTCAGACTGCACTTTCGGGAAAGGGCTGTAGTAATTCGTTTATTAAATTTGGGCATTCACTTTGCTACCCAGCTAGCCTTTACATGACATGAGCAATCTCCCAATTTTTAGAGTTTGAAAATAGGGACACATCAACCATCCTCCAACCACCAAACAATTAATCACCCATCCACCCACTAAGCACCCCCCCACCCACCTTTAGCAGACTACGCAAAAAGCGTTTTACTGGTCTTAAATCCCCAGGGTTATCCCTTTTTCACCTGGGAAAGCCCAAGCCCCTTTTTCTTACAGCTTTTTAAAGGGGTTCCATTAAAATACAAGTTCGTGGGAGATACCTTTATAAAAGTGTTGTACAGGACCAAAAATTTTCCACTGACATGGAGCAAATATCGCGACTGTTACGACAAAACCAAGACTACCATTTTTCAAAAAAATAAACTGCAAACACATCCACATTTCACCATGCAAAGGATGAATAACAATCCAACTTTTTGGATATAAACCTTACACTAACCAACATTCCTCCAAAAACAGTGACTGTATGGGGGGAAAAACCAAGTTGTATACAGGCCTCTTAGACTATAAAAATAAAACAGTACATTACATTTAGTGACCCCAAAGTGACTTTCTCTGAGGGGAACATTCTCTTTCCCTTTCCCCAAATTCATTCCAGATCATTCTGACTACTTCTCCGGGCCATGCCACATCCCTGCAGAATTAACCACACAAATATTTTAAATTCCTCACTTTTCAACCTTTTACAATCCCCTCAGGGGGTGAAAAAGGGGAAATGGGGAGGAATATGGGGTTAAAAGGTGGTTATAGAGTACAATCTCTGGAAGAAAAATAGAAGACCAACCCTTTGGAGATGGTGGTGCGGCTGTGGCCTATACTCCCAGGTAATCAGTCACAGCCATGACCTGTAGGGGTGCAAGGACTGAATTTAAATACAAACTATCAATTTTTTTGGGACAAAATTGGGACCACGTTCATCTAAAAAATTTTTTTAAGTAAAATGGTCAATGAGGGCTGGTGTCAATGTAAGTTTATTTACCTTTGTTTTTTTTCTTTTGTTTTCGGTCCTTTTTTTTTTTTTAATCATTCTTTACCAATCTTGGTAATGGAAAGATGCCTTTTCATTACTATTGCTGGGGCTTGGCGTCAGCCAGGAGTATTTTTCATCACCATGAGGCTTATTAACCCCCCTCACTATTGCCCCAGCACCAATCGCATCAGTGATACTGGGAAGCACCAGGTTCCCAAAGGGGAAAGGGGGGGAAATCACAATTGAAAATCCACTTCAGGGTGATAGAAGCGGGTTTTTTTGAGAGGTAAATTGACCAAAATTCATGGCTTTTCCCTTTTAAAATACATATTTCCCAAAAAATTGTTAATAATCACATGATGCTTGTATATTAAAAAGTAAAATATCAATTCATTTTTATTAATGAATTATGAGTTAATGAGTTAATGTCAAAATAATACAATTATTATATCGCACAGTGCAATTCCAAAGGGAAAGAACAGTGATGATCAGAAACAAGGGACCTAACAGATGTTTTAAATAAAACATCTCGGATAGAATAAATAGAACCGTAGTGGATATGTATTAAAAAATTCTCTGGTTTTTAAAAAGAAAAATAGAAAATTAATAAAGTGATTATCCATGACTGTATAAAGAACTAAATTTTTGTTTAATGCCCCATCAGTAACACCACCAAAGTTTTAAATACAACACATTTGCTAGGCTTTGTAAAGAGCTGTAAAAAATATTGGGTCCTATTTGGTGCGTGTGTTATAACCTTTGCACCCTTTTGGAATTCTTAAAAAAATAAGCCCGCGCTGTTTTTTTTCTTGGCTGGTTAAAAATGGGGGGGAAACCCATTTTTGTATTTATCCTTTTAAAAAATTAAAAAGATTAAAAAAGGCCCCCCCTCCCCCATTTTTCATAACCACCCAAAATAAAAACAGAAGCACAGCCTAAAACGATCAGGATGGAAGGTCGCATATGCCTCTTCCTATCCTAAAAAACCAGCCCCAACCGCCACCCCAAAAATGGGGATCACATTTATCCCCGCTTTCTGACGGTAACCTGGCTTTTCCCATTCCCCTGGTGCTTGGGGATGAGGCATATGACAAAGGGGAGTGGCAGCCTGCGGTGGCGATAAACAATGTTGGCTGGCATCAAGCCCCAGTGTCTTAGTCCAAAAGGGAAACCTGTATAAAAAGAACAAAACAAAACAAAAAAAACAGAAACCCTACAGATGGGACATCACCCATCTTTCCTGGATGCTGAATAGCCTATTCAGCGCCTGTCAATACTGGGTGACATCCCCCACAGCATGCGCCCAGAAAAGCTGTGCATCCAACGGACAAACAAACAGTGGATTGAACAGCGCCATCCCGGGGACTCAGGGCACTTGTCCTGGATGCCTAGGACATATGCCAAAATGTAGGACTCCTGCCAGCTGTCCTGGATTGGCAGGACACTGTTGACAAATCTGGAATGTCCCGCCGAAATCGGGATGGTTGGGAGGTATGCATAAGTGCAGGATGTTTGTAAATTGTAGTGCACAAGGCTACTGAGCTCTAGAGGGTTAAAGCTTGACAGTAACGTTAATAAGCAAGCTCATGTTTTACTGTTAAACTGCCAGGGAAGCAGTGGAGAGGATGAGAGTAACAATGGTGGCTTATTGGTATCACGGTGGCGTTTGCTCATCAAGCCTCTGATACATCTCAGGTGACACTACAGTTTTGGCCACTCACACAGTCTTTTACAAATCAGCACAGCTTGCACAGCTCACTTCTAGAAGCACCACCAGGAACATTAAAAAAGGTCCCCAAAGTACCGAATTATTCAAACAAGGAGCCTTCCCTAAACCCAGGTAATCTGCACGTCTGCTTGCAGCAGGCCCCCTTGTTTCACCGGGCCCCGGATAGCAAAACCCCCTGTACTTCCTTTACAGCGGCCTGTACATTGGCATTGTGTCCTTTTTTTTATGGGTCATCAAATGTCCGTTAAATTTTAACAGATGGAAGACACAGGCCGCTGCACTTTTTCAAGTTTAACAAAATCATGTTACAGTATACTTTTTTAAAGTGTATGTCAATGGAAAACGTATACTAGTGTATGTGCCCATATTGTAAACATGCAGTAAACATACCTACCCAATCCAAATGCAAAGAAAAATGGGTGACCGCTAATAGAAAAGGTAGTAAAATAACAAAAAGCATGCCAAATTTCTGCTCAAAACAGTGCACATTTGGCATATATTTAGCTTATACGTTATAACGTACACATTTTGATGTATGGTCAAATGTAGTGTGCACTAAGCCTAAGTGCATACATACCAACTGTCCCGCATTGAGCGGGAGGGTCCCACAAATGGGGGTCCCCTCCCGCTCCCCCGAAGCACTGGTAAAAGCTCCCGCAGCCAAAAGTTCTTTAAAGGGGTTGTCTCACTACTAGGAATGCTTTTTATGGTAAAGATCTTGCAAAAAACAAGTCACTTTGCAATATGTGTCCATTAACAGTGTCCTACCTATTCCGAGATATCCCCTCTTGTATGGGCTGCATCAACTTCTCAGGTCGCTATAGCTACAGACCTGTTCAATCTCTCCTGATAGGCTGCCAGTGCTGGTCTTTATAGCTACAGACCTGGTGTCCTTAGCAGCTCATCACTGCATGCAAGTAGAAGCCAATAAAGCCAGTTAAGCTGTCCTTGAATAAAAAAATGAAACTGAGAAAACAGGTCTGAGGTAAGATGAATTAATGTAGTAAGACAAGCCCTTTCAGGAAATATGTGCCTTACAGGCAGCAGGGAAGGGAGTGATGTTTCTGTGCTTCCCAGGCATTACTGTTCAGAGCCTGCTGAAGAAGCACTGCTTCACCTGTGCTTACAGGCTACAGCAATCAGAAATGTAGACGCCGAGACAAAAAACAAAGTGAAAGACTGAGCAGTAGGTGGGTTTTAGTGTGTGCAGTGGCAGCTCAGTGTAAAGAATGTGTGGGACTGAGAGGCGAACTAGTCTGTCACTTTCACTGACAGCATCTCCCCCCCACATGCACACGAACCCACAAAGTGAACAAAACACTGCCCTTATACCTAACTGGGTGAAGATTTACCTTCAGAGGATGGTGAGAAGGTCCCTTTCACTTTTCACCTGTGACCCCCCATCCTGTCGTAAACTGAAACACATCATGGTCATTAATAGAGATGAGTGAACAGTAAAAAGTTCTGGTTCGATTAGAACCTCGAACTTTAGGTGTTCGGTTCGAGGTTCTGTTCGAAATAGAACTCGAATCCCATTAAAGTCAATGGGAGAAGATGTTCTGGTTAATTTGTATGCCTATACAGGTGAGGAGAAGCTGTAATTACCATCCATAACAGTAAACTGGATACGTGGAACAACTTAGTGAAGAAAATTTGGCTCTAAGTGACAAAAAAAAATTGAGTGGCTAAAATACTAAATACATTTCAATGACTAACTGAAAAGATGAGGACAGCATAGCTATAGGAGGTGCAGCAGTAGCAGCTGCTACGGGGCCAAGCATACTGAGGTGGCCCAAAAGCCCCTTTGACACATAGGAGATTTGGAGACGGTGTGTTATACAATTAATAAACCCCCAAAACTGCAAAAACTGAGCTTTTGGGCACTCTGTTTAATATATATCCATGTATATGAGAGTTAGGCGTTATGTAAACCTGAAAATGTCGCCAAATAACAACTTCTGGGTGTGGGAAAGATGCAGCCAGCAATACCAAACTCCCTAACTATTGATGTCAATGTAGAGGAAAATGCTATCTAGCTAAGAGCAGTCTGTACAGGACAGAGAGTGAGCTGAAAATGGCATTCACAAGGCAATACAGTGAAATGTAAATATAACATGGTCATATGATTTTAGCAGCCAATGAGAGCCCTACACCTCAGCGATGATGGTTATGACACTTCTCTGTGCTCTGCACTGATTGGATGGCCGCCAAAAATGCAGAAAGTTGCTGAAAACGAAACTGAAAATGACGTGTAAAACTAGAACTAGAACTTTACTCGAACAAAAGTAAAATGTTTGGTTTGAGTTCTAAAAATTCAAGAAGTTCTACTAGAACTTAACTTTTCTAGAACAGTTCATTCAACACTAGTCATTGATTATTTTGTCGACATTCAGTCTGAACACCATTCATGCAGGAGAGGGTTCTGCTTATCTATAAATGTGTATAAGTCTCTGTTTATAGCCCTACTATGTAGGTTGTCACTCAGCTTTCCTTTTAACAAATGTAACTGGAACAAGGCTGCATAGAAAACAAGTAAAATTTCATTTATAAAGAAACCTGTTTTTCAGAAGGTCGGGTGACGATGTCTAATGTTGCAGATATCCAGCTTTCCTAGTTTAACAATATCACTATTACTACTGCAAAACAAGACATACTGGCATTCTAGAGTCTGGGAAAGCCGAGTAACAACAATATGGGAAACTGATAGCCCAATTCATTATATACCTGTTGTTTTTGGTATTTATATAATGTGTTGTATTTAGTAGGGAGTAATTATTCAGTAACTGGTATTGTTTTTCCATTCTGGTTAGTGGTATTATCTTTTCACAGTATAGTGATGTTACCCAAGTATGATACAGTTTTGTTATCCTGTGTTATTGTCCTTTTTCTCAGTATCTTGGTGTTAACTAGTTGTCATACTTACCAACTCTCGCAACAAATGGGGATTCTCTCCTGCTCCCCTGGAAGAATTGTGTTTTTTTTAAGAAAATCTGCATCGGAGTAGCGTCCTATGACACTGCTCCGGCGCCCCTGCTGCCTCTCGCAGCTAGACTATAAAAGTCTAGTTGCATAGCATGCACAGCCTTTTCGGCAAGTGCAATTCACCTGGGAGGTCAGGTAAGTAACAGTACTTACCAACTCCCAGCAGGCCCCTGTCCTGCTTGTCCACTTCAGGCTCCTGCCTCTCTCTTTCCTCCTGTGCCAGAAGACAGGCTGTAGGAGTTGTCTCCTACCCCTTGTGGCCTGTCTTCTGTAACCGCCACAGAGGGCAGGATACAGGCCACAGAGGGCAGTTGCTTCCTGTCTCCTGGGAGTAACATACTGTCTGCAGAGTCTGTGTACTCTAGTAGCTACCACCATATGGTCACTGTATGGTGATAATATATAATCTGCAGAGTCTGTATAAACTGGTAGCTACCACTTTATGGTCACTGTATGGTGGTAATATACAGTCTACAGAGCCTATATACACTGGGATCTAACACTATATGGACACTGTATGGAGGTAATGTACAGTCTACAGAGCCTGTGTACACTGGTAGCTACCACTATACGGTCACTGTATGGAGGAAATATACAATCTGCATAGTCTATGTACACTGGTAGCTACCACTATATGGTCACTGTATGGGGGTAAATTACAGTCTACAGAGTCTGTGTATTCTGGTATATACAACTATATGGTCACTGTATGGTGATAATATATAATCTGAAGAGCCTGTGTACACTGGTAGCTACCACTATATGATCACTGTATGGTGGAAATATAGGTAGTAGTATAATGGGTACAGCATCTGCCAGCTCTCCTGGAACTTCATGTTGACTAATCTGGAAGATATGAGGGACTTTATTTAGGGGACTCCTTCGTGCTGTGGTCTGTGCATTTGTGTAAGATGAGTGATGTACTACAAAGGGTGATGTTCTGCAAACCTTCATCATGACTCCTGCCTTAGTTCTGCATTACACCATGGACACCTCCGCCAACACCGTCAGGGCAGTTGAGGCTAACTCCATCACAGAATATGTCTCTATGGATTAAGGAGAAATACCACCAGCTCCTTGTGTCAGTAGACCCCCTCTTCACTATAGCACCACTAGGGAAGCATGAGAGGATTGGTAAGAGCCAACTGTGATAATTATAACTCTCATCCTCTCTGGTACGACTTATGCATTACAACATCACTAATTTGTATATTAGGGAGCCTTCATTTTAAGCAATCCAATAAAAGTGCCTTAAAAGTTCATTTAAATTTTTGGGGTTTTTTTAAGCACAGGCAAGTCATTTCATCACCAAGGTTTAATGGGTAGTTTACAAATTAAGCCAGAAGTTGTCTGATTTTGCATGGTACAGATATAAACTATTTATTTTCTCCACACAATTTCACAGTGAAAAATCCACAGTATAACGGTTCTAATAAAGTGAATTCGATTTTAATAAATCACTGTTAAACGTTGCAGAAAGTATCTATACAGAATCTAGACATAAGTTGACCTGTGGTGCAGATTTTAAATCCTCAGCATGAAAATATTTTGGGGATTTATTGTGGATTTTTCCTTCTGATTTTAATGGGGAAGTCAGAATCCACAATAAATCTACAGTTCTATATTTTTCTGCAAGAAAAATGCAGCAGATCAGCAGCGAAAGTCATAACTGGTGATTTTAAATACATTAGTATTACTTATATTTACATTTTTTGCAGGTGTTTAATACTTTGCTCCAGTACATTGATAAAACTATAACGGAGCATCTGTATTGCCAGTACCGAACTATATATGAGGCTGTTCCACTGAAAGACAAGAAACTGTAAGTTTTTATGTATTTAGTGTCTCCTCTCTTTGGTACATTGATTTTTACAAATTCTGCTACTTACACTTGTAAACACCATCTGAACTCCGACAATGCATTGCTCTTTGATCGCAGAAATCTCAAAGTAACTTCACCCGAGATCCCAGGGTGCTGATCAGTGAACATGGTGGCTGGAAGCCTTGTGAATGCTTCCATCGCTACCATGTCTTCTGTCTAACCACTTCCTAACCCAAACCGCCATCTTTGTTCACCCATCTGCATTATTTATACAATGCAGAAAGGTATACTAACGATTGTCCATTCTAAGGCCTCGTTCACACGGCTTTTTTCAGAACGTATTTACATCGGATTGCCGATCGTAAATACGTTCTGAAATCAGTTGAACATCAGTTGCAAATAAGTGTCACTAAGTGTGGCACGTATTTGTAACTGATTTCCCGACGGATTCACCATCTCCAATCATTGTAGGTGGTGAATCCGTCCGTAAATAATTGACATGCACATTGTTTTTCCGTCCGGATTGCCGTCGTCAATCCGCGGCGGTAATCCGGCACGGAAATACGCGTCATGTGAACGACGAGCCGTATTTTCTATTGAAATCAATAGAAAATAGGCTGTTACTTATTTCTGACTGATTTGCCGATGGATTGACGATCGTCAATCCGTCGGCAAATCCGCGGCGAAATAAGCCGTGTGAACGAGGCCTAATGGTCAAGCACCCAAGAGGGGCTCAATGTACAAGTAAAAAAAATTAAAATAAACTAAAAAAAAATAAATATATATATATATATATATATATAAAATATTGAATATGTATGTTAATATGTACATATGTTAAATGTTCAAATAACTCATTTCACAAAAGAAATAATAGTTACGCACATTTGGCATAGCTGCTTCTGTAAAAGTCTAATCTATTAAAATATAACATCACTTATCCCTTACGCTAAATACCATAAAAGAAAAAACTCCAAAAGCTAAAATTACATTTTTTTTGGGTCATTTCACGTCACCTTAAAATTGGAATAAAAATGAAGAAAGTCACATTTATCACAGTGGTAGAATAGAAAATGTTTGTTTTTTTATGTTGCCAAAACATAACTAAATCCCTACATATTTGGTATTGCCAGAATTATATCAACCTGTTGCATCATTTTTACTGACGAGTGAATATTTTTAAAAACAAAACCCCTGCAAACATGGTGCAAGTTCACATTTTGCCCCACTTTGATTTTTTTTTGCCATTTTCCAGTATATTCTGTGGTATATTCCAGTATATTCTGTGGTACTGTGAATGAAACCAATAGAATGTACATATTGTCCTGCAAAATACAAGCCCTCATATGTCAATGTACTGTAGATGGAAAAATAGTTATGGTGGGATAGAAAAAACAAACGTAACAAAATAGGCTGGTGTGGGAAGGGGTTAATGATACTGTTTTCCATATTTTTAATGCACTAGAAAAGTAAAAAAATACAATAAGCGGCAGAATAAGCATGCACTGCGCTGCTGCAAGCGCGTAATTTCAACAGCACAAACACCACATATAGCCCGAGGCACATCTGTGCCTCCTATACTTTAATATTGTTCAGCGCGTATACACCTAAAAAGAAGTGACTTCTCACTTTTCAGACGTGTGTGAAATGATGATCGTAAAATATGTGGCGTGTGATTTATTGCCCCATAGTTTACATTGCTGTCTATGTGAACTGTATTAGTTATCACAACAGAGTTAGGGGACCATAAAATATGACTGGGGTGTTATATTTAATGGAACAATGGCTGTGAACTTTCCAGTATGTTTCATGGTGGGTCATCATCCACACTACTACTGGTACATTTTTGTGTGGTTTATGTTTTTTTTTTTTATTCAATGATCGCGATGTTAACTGTTGTCAGAGGAATTTTGAGATTATTTGAGCCGCGATACAGGAGGAAGATAATTTGCCATCTAGGGAGATGCATTTAGTAAGCTGTAGGTTAATAATTTTAGTATGTGCAAGTTTTGTGCTCCAATCTGGTTATTTTATCCATAATGTGTGTTTACCATTATTTTTAAATGTTATGTTGATTAACCCATCACGTTGCATAAAGTTGGGAAAATAAGTATTTGATACACTGGAAATTTTGTAAGTTCTCCCACCTGCAAAGAATGGAGAGTTCTGTAATTTTTATTGTAGGTACACTTCAATGGTGAGAGACAGAATCTAAAAAAAATTCAAAAAAAATCACATGATGTATGATTTTTAAATAATTAATGTGCATTTTATTGCATGAAATAAGTATTGGATACAATAGAAAAACAGATCTTAACATTTGGTCCAGAAACCTTAGTTTGCAATCACAGAGGTCAGATGTTTCCTGTAATTCTTAACCAAGGTTGCACAAACTGCAGCAGGGATTTTGACCCACTCTTCTATACAGATCTTCTCCAGATCTTTCAGGAAGATCTAGCCATGACCCATCTTCAATGCTCTTACTGAAAGAAGGAGGTTGTTAGCCAAATGTGGCGACACATAGCCCCATCCAACCTCCCTTCAATACGGTTGTCCTGTCCCCTTTGCAGAAAAGCACCCATAAAGTCTGATGTTTCCACCCCTATGCTTCACGGTTGGGATGGTGTTCTTAGGGTTGTACTCATCCTTCTTCTTCCTCCAAACACACGAGTGAAGTTGATACCAAAAAGTTCTATTTTGGTCTCATCTTACCACATGACCTTCTCCCATGTATCCTCTGGATCATCCAGATGGTCATTGGGGAACTTCAAACGGGCCTGGATATGTGCTGGCCAGAACGGGGGTCCCAGTGACCTGCAGGATTTTAATCCATGACGGCAAGTGTATTACTAACGGTAATATTTGAGATTGTGGTCCCAGCTCTATTCGGTTCATTGATCAGGACCTCCCATGCAGTTCTGGGCTGATTCCTTTCTCAGAATCATCCATACCCCATGAGGCGAGATCTTGCATGGAGCCCCAGACTTAGGAAGATTGACAGTTATCTTGTGTGTCTTCCATTTTCTAATAATTGCACCAACAGTTGTTGCCTTCTCACCAAGCTGCTGGCATGTTGTCCTGTAGCCCATCCCAACCTTTTGCAGGTCTACAATTTAGTCCTTGGTGTTCTTAGACAGCTCTTTGGTCTTGGCCATGGTGGAAAGATTGATGTGTGATTGAGTGTGTGGACAGGTGTCTTCTATACAGGTAACAAGTTCAAGCAGGTGCAATTAATACAGGTGAGTGCAGACTAGGAGGGCTTCTTAAAGAAAAACTAACAGGTCTGTGAGAGCCAGAATTCTTGTTGGTTGGTTGGTAATCAAATATTTATTTCATGCAATGAAATGCAAATTAATTACCGTATTTAAAAATAATACAAGGTGATTTTCTGGATTTTTTTTAGATTCTGTCTGTCACAGTTAAAGTGTATCTATTATAATAATTACAGACCTCTCCATTCTTTTTTTTTTTTTAAACAAATTTTATTGCATTTTCAAACATTTAAACAATAAACACATATCTCTGACATGTAATAGTGGTCATATCACGTATTTGCATAATCTCCGGGCCTGTGCCTGGAATATTTAGATAATACATACAGAGGAAACATCAATTTACAAGGGTATAAAAGAGATTAAATAAAACAAAATATCAACACTACTAAAGTGCAACTGCGTCCTATCTTCATCTCTCGCAACCGTGTGGTCCTTAATGGAACCTCATACTCAAGTCTAAAGTTCCTCAGACCTGAAGTCTCCCCAGTGTGCCCCCAATTCCCTCCCTACAGTACCAATCGGTATATTTGAACCTCTGCATAAGGGCTTCTATCTCCCTGTCGGAATAATGCGATTCTATGAAGGTTCTCCAACGTCTGAAAAACCCTGGGGTTCGGATCTCCTTACGCCTCTCTGTCTCCAGTTTGTCAGCTATAAGATAATCCTCCAGCTGCTTTATGACCCCGGAGATTGAGGGGAGAGTGGGTTTCAACCATAACTGTAAGAGGCTTCGTTTCGCTGCCAAAAGAGCAATATGGATTATTCCCGGAAAACCGGTGGAGTGAGCTGACTCCTCAGCACCCTCACCCCCATCCGCGTCCAGAGGCCTAGGGCAGTGGAAGATCAGGAGTTCATAATGCTTCTCTAGGGTGACCCCAAAGTGAAGCTGGATATATTGGAGAATTGTGTCCCAGTAGGTTTGTGTATAGCTGCATTCCCACAGACCGTGCCATAGGTCTGTTTTATGTGTGCCGCATTTAGGGCAATGTTGCAATCTATCGGGAAAGTTTTGAGATGGGGGAGATTGAAGGCGTAGATGGCGTTGTGTGTTATTTTGAAGTAAGTTTCACGCCAAGTCTCGCAGATGATGTGTTTCCGTATGGTCACAACACCCTTCGGGATCATATCTGGGATCTGGGCATTTTCCAATCGGCGGCTCCAGTAGTGGAATGCCTGAGAAGCTACTCGTTTCCTACACCACCCTCTCATGTCAGCGTAGAGCCTCGATAGACAATATGTCTCCCTGTGAGTGGTGACAAAAGTGTCAAAATCGTTAGGAATGACCTCTCCATTCTTTGTAGGGGGGAAAACTTGCAAACTTACAAGTGCATCAAACACTTACATTCCCCACTGTAGGTCATGTGAGACTCTGTACCCTGATTAGTTTTGGTCCTTTTGAATTTTATTCCATGCCAGTAAATGTTTATGCTAGGTTTTTCTTGCTTCGTCTATCATGGCCATAAACATTTTTTTTAAATACCGTATATACTCGAGTATAAGCCGAGTTTTTCAGCACAAAAAATGTGCTGAAAAATCCCCCCTCGGCTTATACTCGAGTCACTGTCGGCACTCGGGCGCTGCGTTGGCCCAAGTGCCGACAGGGACGCTTCAGTTATATGCGACTCCTCAGGGAGCGCATATAACTGAATGCCGAGTACCTGACAGCGTCCATGCACTGCGGTGGCCGTCGCTGTCAGCTATCTCTTCCCCTATATGCGACTCCTCCGGAGCACAGACAGGTGAAGAGATACCACTGCGGAGCAGAGAGCGAACGCTCCCTGCTCCGCAGTGGACTCCGGGCAGCCGCAGACTGGCGGCCGTCTGGAATTTCCTTCACAGGCAGCGTGTGTCATCATGCTGCGTGCGCGGCCTGATGACATAACCCGCCTGTGCTGAGAAGATGCAGGAGAGCATGCGGGAGGCCGGACAGCGAGGAGGCGGGGCGGCGAGGGAGACGGAGCAGCGGGGAGCCAGGTAAGTGTTTCTTTTTTGTTTTTAAACCCTGTCTATACCTGCCTATAGCCTGCCTAGAGGACCTATACCGGCCTATAGCCTACCTAGAGGACCTATACCTGCCTATACCCTACCTATAGCCAGCCTAGAGGACCTATACCTGCCTAAAGCCTACCTAGAGGCCCATTTCCCTAAAGCTCCCTAGGGCCTATACCTCCTATACTCTACCTAGGGGGGCCCTATACCTCCTATACGTCCGTGGAAAATTGAAAGTCATGGGGCCCGGCGGCGCGCCGCCGCCCCGCCCCTCACCGTCCCTTTTCAAGGGCCGTAATTTTTGAGGCGACCCGGCTCGTTTTACGGCTTGAAAACCCGTGTGAACATGGCTAGAAGTTAAGCAGATACGCACCCTGGCTGTCCCCCATCTTCCGATGGGGACCCAAAAATGACTTCTTAGGGCAGTATAACTATACCAAAGGGGAAAACTTAATGTACTTCATTCTTGCCAAGAGAATGATTTTGACCCAAAGCAGAACTTGTCAGTTTGCTCACATTTGGTTTTGAAAACACGCAAAAACGGGTAAGGAAGGGAAAAATGGTAAAAAAATGATAAGTATTCATGTAGATGACCAGAAAATGGTCTGTCACCTAATGCAAAAATACTGTATGTTGTCTTGTCTTTGTCATTGTGAATACATGTTGATTGAAATATCCTATTTTGTGCACTTTGCCAGATAAACTATTTTGAAAAATTTTCCTCTTACAGAATCACAGATTAAGGTCACAATGCAGATGACAGTTCCTGAATTTTGGGGTTTAATCCATATTGTGTATTATGAGGCATTATGGGAAAGAATGAAAAGTGCAGAACAATTTCTTTTACGAAAAAAAAAGGTGCAGTATAAATTTTTTTCATATTTACTTTTTTTAGGCCAAAAAAAGAAAATTTTCATCCATTCAGCTTATTTTTGCTAAAGTGTTATCCAGGGAAGGCAAAAACCTCCATGCGTAGAACCCCAATTGCCCTCTTTTTGGGAAAAAATTTTCCTTCTAAAATCCAATCGGGCAATCAGTTTAAAATCCTGGATCAATCCCCCTTCTCAAATCCTAGTCACTAAAATTTGTTATACTATTACACTCTGAATGCTCCATACCCTTTTTTGAACTTGTTGTTGAATTCCCATGAAAAGCTCCTCGACAGAGAGTTCCACAGTCTCACTGTCTTCAGTAAAAATCCTTTTTATGTTTATGTGGGAAAGTTCTTTCCTCTTGGGACAGGGACGCCCCCTTGTTTTTTTGGGTACATCCTGGGGATAAAAAGATCTTGAGAGAGTTTTTTCTATATTGACCTTTAATATATTTTTTACATATTTATT
The DNA here is from genome assembly GCA_025379985.1 of Phyllomedusa bahiana. NCBI lineage: Eukaryota > Metazoa > Chordata > Amphibia > Anura > Hylidae > Phyllomedusa > Phyllomedusa bahiana. Next base: position 20,252 of record JAODAL010002041.1, read on the forward strand.
TTGTCCCCCCCCCCCCCACCCCGATGCTGTCTTTTTCTAAACTAAATACCCTAATTTGCTAATTTTGGAATTGCAGTCCACCCGGTCCTTTTTATTGTTTTTTTTGCCCCCTTTGAACCCGTTAAAAACTTACATTTGTTTTCCCGTGAACTGGTGCCCAAACTGTACACAAAATTCCCTGTGTGGTCTTACCAGGGCTTATATAATGGGAGAATAATTTCTCATTGTGCATCTAGTCCTTTAATACACCCCATAATTCTGTTTGCCCTTTGGGAGTGCTGTCTAACACTATGCTACTAATTGTTTATGTCCACCAGGATCCAAAGTCCTTCTCCTGTCATTTTTCCCAGCATTTTCCTTTTGAAAACATGTAACATGGGTTGGATTTTTCCCCCATGTGCATAAAACCTTGCATTTATCTTTCCATTTTCTCTAGGTTCCAAATTTCCGATCCATTTGTAAAAAAAAAAAAAAATTATCCCCTATTGGTTGTTACTTTACGAAATTAGTATCATCTGCAAGATCGATATTTACTGTGCAATCAGTGTAATCATTAATGAAATATTAAAGAGGATAGGGCCCCTTTACTGATAGTGGTCCCCCCCTATTAACAGGGATCCAGCCGAGGTACCATTAAAACACCCCCCTTTTTTTCTATCACTGAGCATTTTCTTACCCCCCTTGCAAGCATTTTCCCCAGTCAAGCATTCTCATTTTACTTACCAAACCCCTTTTTGTGGGGCCGTATTAAATGGCTTTAGAAAAATCTGATATATGACATCCAATGCCCCACCCAATACAGTTTTAGAAATAACTTCCCATAGAAATTTTACATTATTTTCGGAATACTCCCGATTGCATCTCTTAAAAACCTTCAAACTTTTTTACCTACAACAGAGTTTAAAATTACCGGCTAAGTTTCCAAAAGGGACCCTTTTTGCAAATGGATTTCATTATTAAGTTTTTTTTTGTCTTTTCCGCTTTAGTGGTTATTCATTTGTTTTTCCTATGTTCCTATATGTTGTCTTGGGGGGAAGACAAAGGAAACCAAAAAATTTTAGCTAATTTGAAAAGAAGATGTATGAATTCACCTATTGTTTAATATAAATTAGAAAAAGAAAAAAAAAAAAAATCAAAAAAAATTAAATTTATGTATTTTCTTGCTGGAAAAAATGTACACACATTTTACCGTCATATTGTTACTGAAAAAAGTCCAAATTGCATTAATACTACTACATGAGGACCAAATATACCACAATTTCTCAACAATTAAGTCAGTATAACTATCAGAAATCATTTACACAAAACAAATACTGACTAAAAAGATTTACCCTTTTCGTATTAAATAATACATAAAAAATGAAAAATATTTAAAAAAACAGAAATTAGTAACTGAAAAGGGGACAAAGAAGCCCTTAAAAACAGTAGGATGGGAGCAGATTTCATTCAAATAAAACAAAAAAGTAAATTGAAGAACTGTTTTTAAAATCCACTTATCAACCCTGTTCAATGTAAGGGGTGATAGTAACCCGGGATCTAAAAACAAGTGACAAAAAAATTAACCCCAACACATATTTAAATCATTTCCCCCCTAAAACCATGGAATCTAACCCAATCTATAAATGTACGGGTGCGTGTATGGACACAGCCCACGCGGGTTTTTCGGTAGGCCCCTCTGGGGACCTTGGGGACCATATTGATACTCCATTTTTGATGGGGTAAAAATAAGGATCAAATAAAATGCAAACCCCATGACCGCTGCGATATAATGATCGAACCCTAAAAAATTTCTAGTCGAACCTTGAATTTTGATTGTACGGTCGAACTGGGTTTTTTGAACCGTTTAAAAGTCAAGGGAGATGATGTTGGGGCATTTTTATCCCAAACAAGTGGGAGAAAACCCCGCAATTACCTTTCCATAAGAGAAAAATGGTACTAGAACAACGGTGAAACAATTTGTCTCTAAAGTCACAGAAAAAAATTCAGGGGGCTAAAATAATTAATTCTTTAAATGGTTAATGAAAGAGAGGACACTTAGCTATAGGAGGGCCCGGCGCGCAGTGTTGGGGACCCCTTTCACACAAAGAAGACACCGGTATTGGGAAAAGGAACATGGGAAAATGACGGGGCTCCCTAGCACTTTTTTCACCCGGGCCAAGAACATGTCATATGTGGGGCAGCAAGAACATCCAACAGGGAACAAAATTAGGGGCAAAAAAAGGGTTAGAATAAGTTTTTTCCCAGCGGCTTTGCTAACCCGTGTTTATAAAGTAGCTTGACCCAAAAAATGCCAAAAAAACCTTTTTGACACCAAAAAAATTTTCAAGGGCGAAATTAGGATTTGACTTAAGATTTCTTCCTAGAAGGACAATTGCTAACAGTGTCTTCTGCAGAAGCTGAACCCCCAAAACAGCCCCCACATGTGGATATTAATTCTATGCTGATCTGTTATTGGTTATGTATTATTGTGGGAAGTACTATGGGGGTATTTATATGCCGTACTGATGCACTTTGTGTTATATTGCTTGAGAAAGGCCACTGCATTTGGGCTGAAACATTGCGCTTTTTTTTGCTCCTGGATGAATAAAAAAAAATCCCTTTTAAAATGTGCGTCCCTGTAATTTTTTTAATGGATTTATGGGGTGACCCTGCAGACAGGCGACACAGAAGTCTTCTTGAATCCAAAAAATGTACTGCTACCAAATTGTATTACAAATAGATTTCTTTCTATGGAATATCTGTCAACGGTGTCTTATGGATGAACCCTGGCAGCAACAGAGCGACACAGAAGTCTTCTTGAATCCCAAAAAATTAACTATGAGCTAATAGTATTAGGGCTAGAGATGGGCGAATTGATTCTAACGAAGTGGAATTCGTTTAGAATTTCAGGAAAACTTCGGTTCTGAACGAAGTCGAACTTTGGGGTACGTGGGTGATGAACGAAGTGTTCTTTTGATTGATATAATGGCTGCGAGCACATGTCGATACATGGGGCAAAGCACTCTGGTAGGAAGATGGGCATAGCATGCATGACATTTGCAGAGATGAAGCCAATCAGAGACCGGCGGGTTTCTGTGATGTCACCGCACTATATAAGTCCGGGCGCGACGCTGGGAGCTCATACCGCTCTCACTGTACTGATCAGGGAAGGTGCTGCCGCGGCTGATTGTTACTGAAGAACTGATTTTTATACAGCAATTTTTGTGGGGTGTCTCAGCTTGTCTCAGAGACTGCTTCTCTTAATGTTCTATTTCTGATTTTTTGGGGTATTGGATCTGAAGTCCAGTGTGCGTCCACTGCTGCTGCATATACATTTTAATGCTATTTGCTCACAGCACATTGAATATCCAAGGGGATTAAGCCAGTTCCTGTTGTATTCATTTAAAGAAACAGCATTTTTACAATACAAATACCACTTCATTTTTGGCTGCTCAATTCTTTTGCGCAATTTACATCCAGGGGTTAATTAAGCGTTGTTTTTCTGCTGTGGTGACTCCAAAAAACCATCTTTTTCACCGCCAAAAAATAAAATTTTCCTGTAGCCTAATTCACAAGCGAAGGTTAATTACAATTTTTACTCTTGTTGTGTAGCGTAGAAAACACGCAATTGTACACGCTACAAAGCTAGTAGTTTGTGGCTGCTCAATTCTTTTGCGCAATTTACATCCAGTGGTTAATTAAGCGTTGTTTTATTGCTGTGGTGACTCCAAGAAACCGTCTTTTTCACCGCCAAAAATTAAAATTTTCCTGTACCATAATTCACAAGCAAAGGTTAATTACAATTTTTTCTCTTGTGTAGCGTAGAAAACACGCAATTGTAACACGCTACAAAGCTAGTAGTTTGTGGCTGCTCAATTCTTTTGCGCAATTTACATCCAGGGGTTAATTAAGCGTTGTTTTTGTGCTGTGGTGACTCCAAGAAACCGTCTTTTTCACCGCCAAAAATTACAATTTTCCTGTAGCATAATTCACAAGCAAAGGTTAATTACAATTTTTTCTCTTGTTGTGTAGCGTAGAAAACACGCAATTGTAACACGCTACAAAGCTAGTAGTTTTTTGGCTGCTCAATTCTTTTGCACAATTTACATCCAGGGGTTAATTAAGCGTTGTTTTTGTGCTGTGGTGACTCCAAGAAACCGTCTTTTTCACCGCCAAAAATTACAATTTTCCTGTAGCATAATTCACAAGCAAAGGTTAATTACAATTTTTTCTCTTGTTGTGTAGCGTAGAAAACACGCAATTGTAACACGCTACAAAGCTAGTAGTTTGTGGCTGCTCAATTCTTTTGCGCAATTTACATCCAGGGGTTAATTAAGCGTTGTTTTTGTGCTGTGGTGACTCCAAGAAACCGTCTTTTTCACCGCCAAAAAAAATACAATTTAACTGTACCATAATTCACAAGCAAAGGTTAATTACAATTTTTTCTCTTGTGTAGCGTAGAAAACACGCAATTGTAACACGCTACAAAGCTAGTAGTTTGTGGCTGCTCAATTCTTTTGCGCAATTTACATCCAGGGGTTAATTAAGCGTTGTTTTTGTGCTGTGGTGACAAAAATAAACCGTCTTTTTCACCGCCAAAAATTAAAATTTTCCTGTACCATAATTCACAAGCAAAGGTTAATTACAATTTTTTCTCTTGTTGTGTAGTGTAGAAAACACACAATTGTAACACGCTACAAAGCTAGTAGTTTGTGGCTGCTCAATTCTTTTGTGCAATTTACATCCAGGGGTTAATTAAGCGTTGTTTTTGTGCTGTGGTGACTCCAAGAAACCGTCTTTTTCACCGCCAAAAAATACAATTTTCCTGTAGCCTAATTCACAAGTGAAGGTTTATTACAATTTTTCTCTTGTTGTGTAGCGTAGAAAACACGCAATTGTAACACGCTACAAAGCTAGTAGTTTTTTGGCTGCTCAATTCTTTTGCACAATTTACATCCAGGGCTTAATTAAGCGTTGTTTTTGTGCTGTGGTGACAAAAATAAACCGTCTTTTTCACCGCCAAAAATTACAATTTTCCTGTACCATAATTCACAAGCAAAGGTTAATTACAATTTTTTCTCTTGTTGTGTAGCGTAGAAAACACGCAATTGTAACACGCTAAAAAGCTAGTAGTTTGTGGCTGTTCAATACTTTTGTGCAATTTACATCCAGGGGTTAATTAAGCGTTGTTCTGCAGTTGTACCCAGTAAAAGAAACTTTGTTTTTCACCGCCACAGAAGAAATTCTGTAGCATAATTCATATCCGAAGGTTAATTAAGCCTGTCTGTGCTGTTATATTCAGTAAAATACACAGAGTTTTTATAACGGCACATACAAGTCAATTTTTCCTGCCCATTTGTGGAGCGCAATATATATCCAAGGGTTATCCAAGCTTCTTAGTGGGTTCATTTGGAGTCAAATACAGGGTGTGTATTTATCATATACAGATATCTTCATCAAACAGTGTCTGCACATTTTAGAACAAACAGTATGTCAGACAGAGAGGTGGCAGGCTCTTCACCTGCAAGTGGCAGAGGCACAAATATTCCTGGAGCAGGCCCAGGTCGCAGCACAGCAAGGGGACGTCGCAGCAGGGTTCACTCGGTGAGGCCACAACTGCCGCTGTCATCTAGCGGCCGTGTGTTATTCAGCAACCCAATGGTTCTTGATTGGTTGACTAGGTCATCCACTTCCTCCCAGATGACATCTGACAACCCCAGCCAAGAGTCGGTGGGAACGTCAGACACAACCCTTAGGTTGGCATGGCCGGGAGCGGGTCAGCGGCACCTCACCTGTCCTCAACCCGCCTCTGTCCCATCCGGTTCCCTCAGCCAGAGATCTACTATGTGGTCTGGGCTCAGCGCCACTATATAGCGAGGGATGAACAATTTGAGGAGGGCAGTCAGCAGCTACTTGGCAGTGAAGAATGGGGCCAATATCCTGCCTTCTTGCAGTAGGCGGCAAAGTATAGATGTTGAGAGTGGCATGGGAGGTCATGTTGTGAGGGGTCAGCCTCTGCATACCAAGACCGGTGATGAGTACAGCAGTGACGATGAAACACAAATAGATGATGATGTAGCCGACTGCACTTGGGAGCCGGGTAAGGCAAGGGCTTCGTCATCGTCAGGAGAAGAGGGCGTCAGCTTGCGCGTCAGGCAACGGCGCAGCCAGCAAGTGGGTCGTGTGGCCGTGAGTCAGCAGGATAGCAGCAGTGTGAGGTCGGGAGCCAGGGGGTAAAAAACCCGCTTCGCAGGTTCAAGAAAGTAGCGGCACAGGGGCTCAGCGAGGCAGCGGCGGCAGTAGTCACTCAGTGCGGAGCGTTGGCGGTAAAATCCGATACTCAGCAGTGTGGCAGTTCTTTGCTAAGACACCGGAGGAGCCGAATATGGGTATATGTAAAATCTGTAAGCAGAAAGTGAAGCGTGGCCAGGGAGCTAACGTTGGCACCACGGCCCTGCGTCAACACATGCAGTGTCACCATCCGATGGCCTGGGAGAAACGTGGCTCAGATGTGGTGGTCCATCCTGCCGCCGCAGCAAAAGCAGCGGCAGCAGCGCCCAGTGGCACACATGCCATTGCAGCCAGTCAAGGCTCCACCACCTCTGCAGAAGGGAGCTGTTTCTCTCTGCCATCATCTCCCTGTCCAGATGCTCCTGCTCCCGCTACTCATGGCGCCAGCAGTGGTTCAGCGAGGCGATTGCAAAGACACAAGCGTATGCGTCCAACCATCCTCAGGTGCAGAAGCTGACCATACTCCAGTCCAAGTTGTTGGTGCTGCAGTCCCTCCCTTTCAAATGGTGGACTCTGCACTGTTCAGAGAACTAATGGCTTGTGCCGAGCCGAGATGGAGAGTTCCAAGCCGTAATTTCTTTTCCAAAAAGGCAGTACCAGCACTTCATAAATATGTAGAACAGAAGGTGGGCCAGTCCTTGAGCTTATCGGTTTGGTCCAAGGTGCATGGCAGTGCGGACGTCTGGAGTTTTAACTACGGTCAGGGCCAGTACATGTCCTTTACGGCCCACTGGGTGAATGTGCTTCCAGCCCAGGCACACCAACAACTTGGACAGGAGACGGCGCTTTCTCCTCCACGTTGTCAAACTGCGGCTCCTGCGCCAATGTCCACCTCCTCCTCCTCCACCACCATCTCAGCCTCCACAAGTACTGCTCCATCATACCACATGTGTAGGGCACAGCGGTGTCACGCAGTTCTACACCTGGCTTGCCTCAGCAAACAAAGTCACACAGGGGAGGAATTGCTCCGCATCATGCAGCAAGAAATCGATGTGTGGCTTTCTCCGCGCCAACTGCAAATCGGAACCATGGTGACGGACAATGGGAGGACCAAGGTATCCGTGCTGCACCGAGGAGGGATGGTCCATGCGCCCTGCATGGCGCACGTGTTCAATCTGGTTGTGAAAAGGTTCCTGAAGTCTTCCACCGATCTTCAGAAGATTCTGAAAATGGCCAGGAAACTGTGCATGCACTTCATCCATTCCTACAAAGCCAGGAACACCCTCCTCGAGTTGCAGCGGCAGAACGGCCTCCCCCAACACACTCTGATATGCGATGTTTCCATCCGTTGGAATTCCAGCCTGCACATGTTGGACCGACTGTATGAACAGAGAAAGGCCATTAACGATTTTTTGATGATCCAGGCGGACAGGAGTACTCCCCTGTGTAACTTTGATGTCAGCCAGTGGCAGCTGCCGTTTGTTGAGGCCATTCGAGGAGGTGACGTTATTTGTCAGTCGCCAGGACTACGGGATGAATAACGTCATTCCACTGCTTCATGTCCTGGAACAGATGCTGAAAAATCTGTCTGGGCAGGGGACTGGAGACGTGGCGACTAGATCTCGCAGCCACATGAGTCCGATGGGGACTGAATATGGAGGAGGAGGAGGAGGAGGACATTGGAGCAGAAGCATTGTGGTGAATGAGTGGATTTTCTACCCAGGTGACAAGAGAGGAGGAGCAGGAGCAGCTGGAGGAGGTAGATGGAGATGAGGAAGACGAGGCAGATGACCCGCAAGCACCGTGGCAGTATACAGTGGAGATGGAGGCAGGGAGCCCCTCAGAGTCACTTGTGCAGATGGCCCGCAGCATGCTGATTTGCCTGGCTAGTGAAAGCCGAATAGTCAGCATCCGGCAGAGGGATGACTTCTGGCTCTCCACCCTATTGGATCCTCGCTGCCGTTCCAAAATGGGAGCCTTTTTCCCAGCTAATGAGAGGACAAACTCAAATACTATAGGGAAATCCTCTGTAGTCAGTTGGCCGCTGACTATGTTCGGCATCGTCCCTCCTCTGACCGGTCTGACCGGGGGGTTCTTCCGCGCTAACGTACTACTGCCGCGGCTGCCGGGGGAAGCTGGGGGGGTCGGAGCAGTACCAGCTCCATCAGCAGCAACCTAAGTCTGGAGTCACTGATGAGCAGCTTTCTTCACCCCCCTAGTGAGGAGGGCAGTCGCCAGCAGCAGCAGCAGCAGCAGGACCTGGAGCAGACCCTGAACCAACAGGTGGTGGCCTACTTGGAAAGCACACTGCCACCCCAGATAGAAGATTTGCTGGACTACTGGGCAGCCAAACTGGATGTGTGGCCGCAACTTGCCGAATTTGCAGTGGAGAAGCTGTCCTGCCCGGCCAGTAGTGGGGCATCAGAGCGGGGGTTCAGTGCGGCGGGGCCATAGTTACCCCAAGGAGAAACGCTTGTCCACGGGAAATGTGGAACGACTGACCTTTGTCAAGATGAATCAGGCGTGGATCGGCCAGGATTTCCACACACCAATGCTTTAGGCGTCAAACTACATCAGCCATGACGCCTCACCCAAACTGTGAGAAATGAGTCTGGGTTCAAACTACCTGCCTCAGCCACTATTCTGATGCCGCCACCGCCTGATGCCACACATCTGCTGCCAGTTTCTCCATCTGCCACCAACCATCTTTACCAGGGACTGGTATTGCCACCCACCTCCACACTCTGTCATTGTGCCACTGTCTGACCTCATGCTGCTGCTGTGACTGCTGCCGTGACCTCCACACTGTTTCATTGTGCCACTCTCTGACCTCATGCTGTTGCTCCTGCCGCCGTCTCCTCCACTCTCTGTCATTGTGCCACTCTGTGGCCTATACTCCAGTTTTGCCAACTCCAGAATGTGATTGTGGCACTTTCTTGACTGATGCTGCTGCCGTGACCTAGACACTGTGTCATTGTGCCACTTTGTGGCCTATTCCTGTTTTTGCCACCTCCAGAATGTCATTGTGCCACTATCTGACCTCATGCTGCTGCCGCCGTCATCTCCACTCTATGTCATTGTGCCACTCTATGGCTTACTACTGTTTTTCCACCTCCAGAATGTCATTGTGCCACTGCCTGACCTCATGCTGCTGCTGCCGTGCCCTCCACACTGTGTCATAGTGCCACTCTTTGGCCTACTACTGTTTTGCCACCTCAAGAATGTGATTGTGCCACTGCCTGACCTCATGCTGCTGCTGTGGCTGCTGCCGTGACCTCCACACTCTGTCATTGTCCCACTCTGTGGCCTACTCCTGTTTTTGCCACCTCCAGAATGTCATTGTGCCACTGTCTGACCTCATGCTGCTGCTGTGGCTGCTGCCGTGACCTACACACTCTGTCATTGTGCCACTGTCTGACCTCATGCTGCTGCTGTGGCTGCTGCCGTGAACTACACACTCTGTCATTGTGCCACTGTCTGACCTCATGCTGCTGCTGTGGCTGATGCCGTGACCTACACACTCTGTCATTGTGCCATTGTCGGATCTCATGCTGCTGCTGTGGCTGCTGCCGTGACCTACATACTGTGTCATTGTGCCACTGTCTGACCTCATGCTGCTGCTGTGGCTGCTGCCGTGACCTACACACTCTGTCATTGTCCCACTGTCTGACCTCATGCTGCTGCTGTGGCTGATGCCATGACCTACACACTCTGTTATTGTGCCACTGTCTGACCTCATGCTGCTGCTGTGGCTGCTGCCGTCCCCTCCACACTGTGTCATTGTGCCACTCTTTGGCCTACTCCTGTTTTTGCCACCTCCAGAATGTCATTGTGCCACTCTCTGACCTCATGCTGCTGTGGCTGCCGCCGTCACTTCCACACTCTGTCACTGATGTTGCCACCTGAGCCCTCAGCTTGTTTTTTTCCAGCTGTCGCTGCCATGACTTTATCAGGCTACATTCCCCCTTCAGTTTTTGGTCAGTTTTGCCCTCTTAAGTGCCCAGGGAATTTTATAGTGAAGCGATTCTAAGAGCGGCGGCAGTCATGTGTGTGTCATACTAAAACACAACATTGTATGAAGACCAAACCAAGCTCCCTCTGCATATTTAAGCATGGCACAATGTTCTACAGCACCCTGCAGGCTCTGTGCAGCCTGGAAATAGCTGTTTTTTAACGTGATTCGTCCCAAAGTAATTCGGAACGAAGTTATTTTTTGCCGAGAAATTTGGCGAAGTGAACGAACCAAATTTCGGGAAATTCGCCCATCTCTAATTAGGTCATGTTCACACAACGGATTTGGGCGTGGGTTTGGCCTCAGGTTTCAGCGCAATTTCCGCGGCCAAAACCTCGTTTAACTCGCCGCCCAGTTTAGTAACAGTTTTCTATGGGAAACCGCGTTACTGTTCACACGCGCTTGCCGCGCGTGTTTGAGAACTCTCCTGTCAATTCTTGACAGGGAGTCCTCAGCGCGACGGCCGCGGGTGTCGCCACGGTTGGTGCGCGGCTGGTGGCACGTTTTTCCCCCTGCCTATTAATTTGCATGGTGGCAAACCCACGCCGCAAGCAGTGCCCCAAACCACGCGCTGCAAACCCACGTCGGGAGACGCGAGTTTACGGCGAGGGCAGGACGAGGTGCCAGCCGCAGGAACCGCGGCGAAAGCCGCGGTCAAAGCCGCCGTGTGAACGAGGCCTTACAAATAGATTTCTTTCTATGGAATATCTGTGAATGGTGTCTTATTGAAGAACCCTGGCAACAACAGTGCGACACAGAAGTCTTCTTGAATCCAAAAAATTTACTGATAGCAAATAGTATTACAAATACATTTCTTTCTATGGAATATTTGTGAACAGTGTCTTGTGGAAGAACCCTGGCAACAACAGTGCAACACAGAAGTCTTCTTGAATCCCAAAAAAATTACTGCTAGCAAATAGTATTACAAATAGATTTCTTTCTATGGAATATCTGTTAATGCTGTCTTATGAAAGAACCCTGACAGCAACACTGCAACACTTGCACTTCTTTCTATGGCAGATTTGCTGATGGTGTCTTCTGCAGTAGCTGGACCCCCAAAACAGAAGAAGTGAACTTTTGGGCACTCTGAATAAAGATGGGAAAAATGCAGCCAGCTATACAAAACTATACACTATACAAAGGCTATACAAACTCCCTAACTAATGTTGTGTATGAGTCCCTAAGCTAGCTGCCCCCCCCTCCCGACTAATCTAAGTAACAGATTTTCCTGTGCAAATTCGCTATAAAATGCCTGCCAAACAAGCACACAGAGACAGTAGTATGTTCAGTACAGTGATTAAAGTCGAAATGGCGTTCAATATTTTTCAATAGGAAATACAGTGACATACACATAAGAAGGTCATGTGATTTTAGCAGCCAATGAGATCCCTACACCCTCAGTGGTGAAGTCCCCCCCCCCCCCCCCTCTGTGCTGTGCACTGATTGACTGTCTGGAAGTTGCTGAAAGTGAAAGTAAAAATGGCGCGTCGAGCTCGGTTCGGGTTCTAAAGACCCGACAAGTTCGAGTAGAACTTTTCTCGAACTGTTCACTCAACACTTCTTGCAACTATCACTTTGTGATTACAGTTGAGTTACAGCCAATGATTCACAGGTGACGTCATTCTGTTCCTTTTATTTTTTCTGTTGGTCTAGACCGCTATGATGACATCTCTCTGCAGAATTTGCCACATAAATATTTAAGAATGATGTACTGTCAATGTTTTTTGCAGTGTTCCATTTTTAAACAGGTTTTCCCTTTTGGATTATATCAGAATGGTTAGACTATGTTGGATCAGTGGTGGATTCTTTTCTTTAAGTAAATAATCAAAAGGGAAGTTGTTTATTTAAATAAAGTGTTATCCAGTGTGTCAGATACCTTCATTACTGACACCTCTCCATTACTTGGGCTTGGTGTCAGACAGTGGTGTTTATTGACATCCTCAAAGCTCACACTAACCCCCACTTACTATCACCTTAGTACCCACCGTGCCAGGGGTACTTGGGAGAGCCAGGTTATGGTCAGAAGTGGACCATCTAATATAATGATCTGCTAATGGGGCGGCTGCGGGCTGATATTTTTAAGATGGGAAGAGACCAAAAACAACGTGGGGCTCTCCTTATTTTTCGGAATCAGTCAAGGTAAAACCAGCAGCTGCAGCCAGATGCCATCAGAATAGGAAGGTCCATGGACAATTGGTCTCTTCCCATCCTAAAAATACCAGCTGGCAACTGCCCCAGAAGTGTATCATAACATTCGATGGTTCTAGGGCGTCGTTTTATGATGTCATGCGGCCTGTGCCGGGAAAAAGATGGAGCCCAGTGGGAGCTTCAGTAGCAAGAGAAAGGAGAGTACTTTTTTTAATTTTATATATGACATATTACCTGCCTAGCTATATGCTGAGGCCCCTATTACCTGCCTGGCTATATTCTGGGGGCCCTATTACCTGCCTGGATATATACTGGGGGCCCTATAACCTGCCTGGCTGCAAACTGGGGGCCATCTTACCTGCCTGGCTGTATACTGGGGGCCATATTACTTGCCTGACTGTATACTGGGGGGCATATTACCTGCCTAGCTATATACTGGGGACCATATTACCTGCCTAGCTGAATACTGGGACAAAATTACCTGCCTAGCTATACTGGGGGCCCTGTTACCTGCCTATCTATATACTGGGTGCCCTATTACCTGCCTATCTATACAAGGGGGCTCTATTACCTACCTATATGTACTGGGGGCCCTATTTTCTATCTATACTGGGGGCCCTATTACCTACCTATATTTACTGGGGGCCCTATTATTTATCTATATATACTGGGGGCCCTATTATCTATCTATACTGGGGGCCCTATTATCTATCTGTATATAGAGGGGCCCTGTTAGCTATCTATATATACTGGGGGCCCTATTACCTATATATACTGGGGGCCCTATTACCTATATAAACTGGGGGCCCTATTACCTATCTATACACTAGGGACCCTATTACCTATCTATACATTAGGGGCCCTATTACCTATCTATATATTAGGGGCCCTATTACCTATCTATATATTAGGGGCCCTATTACCTATCTATATACTAGGGGCCCTATTACCTATCTATATACCAGGGGCCCTATTGCCTATCTATATACTAGGGGCTCTGTTACCTATCTATATACTAGGGGCTCTATTACCTATCTATATACTAGGGGCTCTATTTCCTATCTATTTACTGGGGGACCATATTACCTATCTTAATGAAGGGGTAAATAGGCCCCTTATTACATATATAGGTCCCCTCAGTAGTTTGGTATACAGTCACCCCCTAGTAGGTAGTTAGGCTATTACATGAGCCTCCATATAAAAAAAAATACCTCTACCTGTTCCATCGCCAAATTGCTTTTCCAGGAGCTTGTGTCCCGGCATGGACAGCCTGATATCATTGCACCACATACATACACTACTCCGGACAACTAATAGGCCACAAGACTTTCTCATGCGGTGCCCAAAAGTTGACGGCGGGACAGAGAACCAATGGCTCTGTGCTCCACTATAGTTTTCAACTATATGCGCATCCTGGTTTGGGGCAATTGCCATTTTATCTGGGGTATCATGGATAAAGAGGCCTAGCAATGCCCCTGGCTCTCTCTCTCTGCTCTATTTACTCCAGCAGCAGCTGTCTGACCATGGTGATGTTGCTCCCTGCAGTTTCTCATCAGTAAAACAGAAGCTTGTTTGTCTATGTTACTGAGAAGCTTTAACCGTTTACAGCTCTGTAGCCTTGTGCATTACAGTTTACAAACTTCCAGAGTTCATCTCACTCTAACAGGCTCAGCTAGGAATAGCAGAGCTAATCTGCCAATCACTGCTGTAGAACAGCCTGAACAGAAAGTGTGAGTCTGAAGCTGGCTCAGTGAAACAGCATGGTGAGAACCCCATTAAGAAAAAAAAAATTAAAGATCTATATCCCAGTACAAAATTTAGTAAGCTTGTAACAGTCTTTTATAAAACTTTTAATTTTATATCTATGATGTTGATGAATTACACTTATTGTTACAGATTCCAAAGGATACTTGGAGAAAATGTTGATTCTGTCCAGCTGAACGTGACTACGAAACATTACTGTGTGCTTGCTTGCAAAGACTAAAATGAAGACCTGCTTTATTCTCTTAAACTAAACAAAAGTAATATAAGTAATAATCTTAATAATAGTAATGAGGATTATAGTAGTAGTAGTAGTAGTAATAATAATAATAATAATAATAATAATAACAATAGCAGTAATAAAGTTAAGAAGAGTATCACCCCTCTCGTTTTATATGGGGACCTTTCCCCACTATATGGCATAAATTTAGGTTATGTTCACACGGCAATGGCTGGGACGTATTTCAGCCCCTAATTTGTGCCGTACTGCGCGAATTACGGGCTGAAATACGTCCCAGTCATTACGGTAATCTACAGTTCTCATAGAGAACTATGGATTACGTCTCCTCTCCCCGCTCAGGCAATATGCCGAGTGGGAAGAGAAGTGACATGTCAATTATTCAGAGCGTATACACGCCGTGAATAATAAATGTCTATGGGGCCGGCGGGCTGCTGGCCCCCCCTCCCTGCCCCGCTCCCGCCCCGCCCCCATACACACGGCGTAATCGCGATTCGAAATACGTCCCGCAATTTAGCCATGTGATCATAACCTTAGACTCCGTTTGAAACATTTGTATCATATTAGAGTACAGTGTAGTTTATCTCAATTGTAGTACATACATTCCACCAGTAGGTCCCCTCAGGGTTGCATAGCACAATTTACATACATAGAATAAGGGAGAATATATCTAAAAAATAAATAATAAAAAATATTTTGCACTTCCCCTCCAGATAAAAAACAGATCATCGACAAATCTTCGATATATCACTATTTTATAAAAAAAAAATCATAAATATGAGCCTCTTTGAAAAGGCCCATATTTATGAAAATATTTATGAAAATAAATTTGCATTCAAAGGGATGACTCTGAGCCATCGCTGTCCCCCTTGTCTGCCCATAGGTCACATGGTTATGAATAAAAAAAAATTCTAAGATAAATTATAATCCTTTAATTAAAAACACTTGTCGTGGCTCCGTGAGGTCTGAATCCAAGTCAATAATTTTTTTTCACAATCTGTCTTGAAATAATTACGTATATTGCTGTATAGGGATGGGACAGCCATGGTAATGAATAAAAAAATCTGAGTGATAAGGGGCCTCTAAAAGCAGCCTTCAAATGACTGGGTAGACCCTTTACATAATCCTGCAAATATTTATCACTGTATGTAGTTGGATAAATTACTAGCTGCCCCTCCAATCCCCAATATAATAGGTCCACTTTGGGGTCTAGAAACATTTTTGTGCATTTTGGTCAAATGATAAAAATGGGTATTTAAGGGTTAGGTACAATTATGTATTTTACTTCTTCTTTATTTAAAGCCCCCTCCTTCTGTCCTTCATCAGTCAGAGTTTTTAAAATTTGATGCATATCAGGAAAGAGGTCATCATTTACAACTTCATAATATGTGGGGTCTGACAAGATGTTATTCGCCTCTTCTTCACAATACTCACTTGTCCATAACCACTATACCCCCGCCTTTATCTGCCGACCTCATAACAATATTAGTGTTATTTTTCAGAGATCTGAGAGCCAGCCTTTCATTCTTATTTAAATTTCTCTTTTGCTGGTAAGTTAGTTTATTTTTCTTTTGGGTTTCCAAAAATCTAAAATCTTCTAAAATTAAATCGTTATAAGTTTGAATAAAATGCCCTTTAGACTGGGTGGGATAAAATTTAGATTTAATGAGAATCTTAATTTCCTTCTCTCGCTTCATTTTAATGTTTTTTGGTGGTTTTATCTCCATATTTAGGGTTATTTTTCTCCATTAAATTAAGTTGTCTTTTTAATTTAAATTTGCATATGAATTATTGCAGATCCAAAAATAATTTAAAGGGATCAGCTTCCGTGGAGAGATAATGATAATCCTTTATTCAAAACAGAAATTCCAGCCCTATTTAGAGAGTGCTTGGAAAAATTAAATATATTACCCCTCTTACAGTCACTAGTTTTGTGTCCTTTTTGTTAAGTTTCACTTATTGCTCCTTTTTTCATTTTTTCTAGATCGTTAGTTCCGACAATGTCTCAATGCTCTACACTGTCTTCTTACTTTCCTTTTTTGTGTTGGAGGAAAGTAGGAGTTTATTGGTCTGGTTCTTAATAGGGGTGTCATCTGGGAGAGGCTTAATGTTAGAGCCACTCCTAAAAAAGGAACCATAGCTAAGGGGTCCGATTTGCTATAATCTATGAAACCTGGATGATTAGATATTATTTCCTGAAGGGTAGAGTCTACAATAGATTCCATGATATTTCCATTTTTGGGATAGAATAAGAACAACACAGGATAGGTGATACAGGATCAAGGTCTATTACATTACAAGAATTGTTTATGAAAAAATTATCCAGAATATTGTCATGTGGTGTGAATGAAGGCATATCCACAGATATTCCCAGAGGAGTGGTGTGGCCGCGGGAGGTGAGCTAAGATCTACTAGGTAAGGGCACTTTGTAATGCGCCTAAGATCGGTGGGCGTGCTGGAGGCGTGTCGCACTACAACCATAGTATTCTACACATTTATGACTTTAGTACGGCAAAACCAGGCGCATTACTGCTGGAACAGGTAGACCACTTTAAAAGTGGTTTACCTGAGCCAGAATTGTCTCATTGTAGCTGGAAAGCGCTAAGCCTATGACCCGCAGTAGAACAGGTTCATAGATTCAGGCGTATTTTACAATACTAATGTGCACAAAAAAGGCGTCGGAGCTCCAAAATACATACATGTCGCGTTAGGTCTTTTGGCACAAAATGCTATTATGGCAATTAGAAAAAATAAATTTTCCTGGACCTTCTGTCTAATGGCCACTGGTGTAAGCACATAAGTCAAATTAATTTGCCATTAGATTGTCATAGCATCTACAGCTAATGGATTTTCTTTATTTTAGAGGGATCAGAAAATCAACATCTTTGCAATGCACCATGTTGTCATAAGATCCATCAAGAGAACTCGCCAAACTTCTGTGATCTGATAGAAAAAGTCCTAAAATAGGGACCATTAAAATTGTACTATTAATTCTTAGACTGTTGTCGAGAATGTTTAGGCTCCCTGGGATGTACATTGTCATCAGATTGGTTAGATGTTTCTCTACCATGGAACCATTATGAACAAGTTTAGATAGCACAAAAGTAAAAACATGAGCCAGTCTCCAGATGATTCAGGAACAAGATGGTCCTTGGAGTCAACTCCAACACATCTCTGGGAGACATGCACAGACTTAAGAACTTGCTTTTGCACTTTTGGCTGGACTAGCAGCACTTTTGTTGTGGTGAACGTCTCTGACAATAGTTCCTGTTACTCCCTCTGCTGGGTTAGGGGAGTGACTTGCCGTTCACATCAGACATGTCCCCATCAGTTCATCAAGCTCTGATCAAAAAGTCCCCAGGCTGAAATTCAAGGTTACATATGGTATTTGTAGGTAGAATGTTGGCCTACTGGGGCTGGGTCCAGGTAGCTTTTCTTCTAGTGGGGTAGAGCAACATGCTTCTGACTGCCAATCTGGTGGACCTGGTTACATAGTCTAACAGAAAATCCACTGCAAGACTGATGTTAAATGTACCCAGGATCTCATCTCTGAGTCAACAAGAAAAAATTATCCTGGATCCTTTGCAGTCCTCTGATGGTACTATGGTCCTCTTGGATGGTTTGGTAGCAGCCACATACAGCTTGAGGCATTATCTAGCTCATGTCTTCCTCCTATTCCTATCAGAAACATTGCCTTGAACCATCTATTGAAGGTAAGCTTTTTCAGGTGCCTTGAACTTGGATAAGCATACCTCACAAGAGTCCCTTTTTTGGAGTGTTAGGGAAATACCCCTAGGTCAAGAATTAAAGGGTTAAACAATTTGACTAGTTTTCTAGTCTTGAAAGAAAGTGTTTTTACTTCTCAATGAGAGGTCAGAGAAATTTTTAATTTTTCAGCCAAAATGACCTATTCTTCTACTGGACACTGATTGCAACTGGTACATATTGTTTATTAATATGGTGGTTTAGATAAATTGTTTTAATATGTCAGCACTTAATTTCTGGTGTTCCTAAGACTATAAAATTCTTTTAGTTAATAACCAAAACAAATGTAAAAAGACCCACTCAGCGAACAGCCTACTTTTCCTATCATTCAAAAGAACAGTAAACAACTATATTAGATAAGGGGTTTTCCTATACCTCAGTAAACGTCTAGCAAAACAATTATTAAATCAGAAGTTTGATTATTAAAGAAGTTTGTTTATTAAAGGGTAACCAATAGTACTGTGTTATGAATAAATGAAGCCAAGGATTTTCCTAGTTTTAATATGAAGTAATGATTCTGTTACCACGCCTCTGAGCACCTGCAGAAAAATCTGTGTTTGTGAACTAAAATAAAGCGAGAGAAGGAATCTGAATCTGCATGATGTCAGGTGTCATTTTTCTGGGCTGAACAGGAATTTGAAAACCGACACAATGAGGGTTAAGGTGAATTTTCAGCCTTATCAGGAGGGACAGTCCCTATTTTTAACCCGTGTCCCCCTTTCCCTCTTTAAGTATTCCTCTTTTTCACATGAAACATAGATTTGCATTAATAAACTTAATATAGTGTTCCAGAAAATACCTGACTGGCTCATTACTGTATATAAGACTGAAACTTAAATATTAATCAATCATTTTGAGAAATGTAGACTTAAAAATGTCTATATACTGATGATATTTGTATAAAAAGTTAATTTTAATAAAAATGTTTTCAAGTTTGAAAGCTGGGAGGGGGTGCATAAGGGCTAAGTGGGAGTTATCCCCTTTAAAGGCCTTCTTGTGAGGATGAAGTATGGATCTCATCCAACACTGTCAAGTCTAAGCTTGGTATAATAATAATAATCTTTATTTATATAGCGCCAACATATTCCGCAGCACTTTAAACATTATAAAAAAGCTACTTACAAATCAGACACAAGGTGTGAGGGCCCTGCTTACAAGAGCTTACAATCTATTAGGGTGTGTGGGTGAAACGAATGGTAAGAAGTGCTTGGTTTACAATGGTCCAACCATGTTACATAAATATGGGGTAGTTTACATAAAAAAGTGTATGAACCTGTCATCCTGAGCATACAGCTATATACAGATAAGTGTCTGTGGGTGCCCAAGTGCAGGAAGTGACGAATGTGTGACAGAATTTGGAGGGTTAACACTTAGGGACCTTGCTAGGCTTAACTAGCCACTCACAAATATCAAAAGATCCAAACATAGGAAGGGTATCCCTATACATACATACATAGCAAAAAAGTATTTATAATAGTACATACAGCATAATAATGAGTACATAAATAACCAACCTTGTGAGGAAATCGTAGCACCAATATAAAATCTTAAAGGGGTTGTCTCGCTACAAAGATTAGCTTTCAACATATTGGGATCACTAAATTAAGACGTTTTCCAAATATATTGCTGTCACAATCGCGATCCGCAGTAGTGGATCCACTGGACCACCGCAAGCGATGGTGTTAGCCACGCCAGGGAGCGGAGTCTAAATAGGTCCCGGTTTTCACCAGACCCGCCGCAAAGCGGGATGGACTTGCTGCGGCGGGAGTCTACCAGGTCGCTACCCCTGAGGTGACTTGCTTGCGGTGGCAGCCGAGGTTTAGCGTGGTACAGAATCGTAAGGCAGGCTCGTAGTCGGGGACAGGCGGTACGGTCAGGACAGGCGGCAAAGGTTCGTGGTTCAAGGACGGAGGCTAACGGTACGGTAGACGGTAATCAGGATAAGACTCAGGAAAACGCTTTCTCTATAGGCAATGGCACTAAAGATCTGGCGGGAGTATCAGGAAGGGGCAGGCTTAAATAGGGGCAGCGACCAGCAATGGAAAATTACCGGTGTGCTGGCCCTTTAAATTTAACACTCGCGCCCTATGGAGTGGGGCAGCGTGCGCCGAGGGACAGAGACTGCAGCTGGAGCGCGGCTGGGTAGTGTCAAAGAACACAGTAGTAGGTCACTGGAACCGCCACAGATCGCAGCACAGTAAAGGGACGTCACAGCAGGGGTCACTCCATGAGGCCAGAGCTTTAAACTGTCACAAAATATGACAGAACTTGTTCTGTTAAACGCTGAAATATGTAGAGGCCCCCCCCGAACGAGTAGAGAGGGTGTCGGCAGTAATTTTGCGTTGACGTCTCTGATCATTTTGCCCTTCCTTTCATCCGTCACGCTTTCAATCGGTCAATAATCCATCATTGCTAAGGCCAAAAACAAACAGGAGTTGATCCAAAACAGAGATGACCAGTAAATGGGATATTTGCATGTCTTCTGTGTTTTGTATCCACTCCTGCTTTTGGCTAGACAATCCTGATCCTTCCCATTCCTTCTGACAGGTGAAAAGAAGGGGAAAACTAAACATAGTGGCAACGTCATAGAGTGGTGAGGGTGGAAACAGCATTAGGAAACCACAGGGTGTTCCAGTGAGACAGCAGTCACTTGGCAGCAGCATGAGTAGGCCACAGAGTGGCACAATGACAAATTCTGAAAGTGGCAGCAACATCAGAAGCCCACAAAGTGGCACAATGACACAGTGTGGAGATGACGTCATCAACAGCAGCAGCATGAGGTCAGACAGTGGCACAATAACATTCTGGAGGTGGCAAAAACAGGAGTAGGCCACAGAGTGGCACAATGACAGAGTGTGGAGGTCACGGCAGCAGCCACAGCAGCAGCATGAGGTCAGACATTGGAACAATGACATTCTGGAGGTGGCAAAAACAGGAGTAGGCCACAGAGTGGCACAATGACAGAGTGTGGAGGTGATGGCAGGAGCAACAGCATCAGGTCAGAGAGTGGCACAATGACACAGTGTGTAGGTCACGGCAGCAGCCACAGCAGCAGCATGAGGTCAGACAGTGGCACAATGACAAATTCTGGAGGTGGCAAAAACAGAAGTAGGCCACAGAGTGACACAATGACAGAGAGTGGAGGTGATGGCAGGAGCAACAGCATGACGTCAGAGAGTGGCACAATGACACAGTGTGGAGGTCACGGAAGCAGCAACAGCAGCAGCATGACATCAGAGAGTGGAACAATGACAGGGTGTGGAGATGACCTCAGCAGTAACAACAGCAGCAGCAGCATGAGGTCAGAGAGTGGCACAATGACACAGTGTGGAGGCCATGGCACCAGCAACAGCAGCAGCGGCATGAGGTCATAGAGTGGCACAATCACAGAGTGTGGAGGTGGGTGGCAATACCAGTCCCTGGTAAAGATGGTGGTAGGCAGATGGAGAAACTGTCAGCAGATGTGTGGCATCAGGCAGGTGGCGACATCAGAATAGTAGCTAAGGCAGGTAGTTTGAACCCAGACTCATTTCTCAAAGTTTGGGTGAGGCGTCATGGCTGATGTAGTCTAACACCTAAGGCATTGGTGTGTGAAAATCCTGGCCGATCAACGCCTGATTCATCTTGACAAAGGTCAGTCATTCCACATTTCCCGTGGACAAGTGGGTTCTCCTTGGGGTAACGATGGCCCCGCCGCACTGAACACCCGCTCTGATGCCACGCTACTTGCCGGGCAGGACAGCTTCTCCACTGCAAACTCGGCAAGTTGCGGCCACACATCCAGTTTGGCTGCCCAGTAGTCCAGCGGATCTTCTAACTGGGGTGGCAGAGTACTGTCCAAGTCGGCCACCACCTGTTGGTTCAGGGTCTGTTCCAGGTCCTGCTGTTGCTGCTGCTGGCAAGTGCCCTCCTCACTATGCAGGTGAAGGAAGCTGCTCATCAGCGACTCCAGACTTAGATTGCTGCTGATGGAGCTGGTACTGCTCCTACCCCCCTCCTTCCCACAGCAGCCGCGGCAGTGGTACGTGAGCGCTGAGGAACCCCCCGATCAGACCTGTCAAAGGAGGGACGATGCCGCACATAGGCAGCGGCCAACTGACTATGGAGGATTTCTCTATAGTATTTGAGTTTGTCCCCCTCGCAGCAGCTGGGAAAAAGGCTCCCATTTTGGACCGGTAGCGAGGGTCCAATAGGGTGGAGAGCCAGAAGTCATCCCTCTGCCGGATGCTGACTATTCGGCTGTCAATAGCCAGGCAAATCAGCATGATGCGGGCCATCTGCACAAGTGACTCAGAGGGACTCCTTGCCTTCATCTCCACTGTATACTGCCACGATGCTTGCGGTTCATCTGCCTCATCTTTCTTATCTCCCTCTACCTCCTCCGGCTGCTCCTGCTCCTCCTTTCCTGTCATCTGGGCTGAAAAAACACTAATTTCACCAGACATTGCTTGTGCTCCAATGTCCTCCTCCTCCAGTTCAGTCCCCACCAGACTCATGTGGCCGCGAGCTGTAGTCGCCACGTCTCCAGTCCCCTGCCCAGACAGATTTTTCAGCATCTGTTCCAGGAAATGAAGCAGTGAAATGACGTTATTCATCCCGTAGTCCTGGCGACTGACAAATAACGTGGCCTCCTCAAACGGCCTCAGCAAACGGCAGGTGTCACGCATGAGCTGCCACTGGCCAACATCAAAGTTACACAGGCGCAAGCTGACGCCCTCTTCTCCTGACGATGATGAAGCCCTTGCTTCACCCAGCTCCCAAGTGCGGTCAGCTACATCATCATCGATTATTGTTTGATCTTCACTGCTTTCCTCCTCAACGGTCTTGGTATGCAGAGGCTGACCTCTCACAACATGACCTCCCATGCCACTCTCCACATCTATACTTTGCCGCCTACTGCAAGAAGCAGGGGATATTGGCCCCATTTCTTCGCTGCCAAGTAGCTGCTGACTGTCCTACTCAAATTGTTCATCATCGCTGTATAGTGGCGCTGAGCCCAGACCACACAGTAGATCTCTGGCTGAGGGAACCGGATGGGACAGAGGCGGGTTGAGGACAGGTGAGGGTCGTTGACCCGCTCCCGGGCCATGCCAGCTAAGGGTTGTGTCTGACGTTCCCACCGACTCTTGGCCGGGGATTTTCAGGTGTCATCGGGGAGGAAGTGAATGACCTACTCGACCAATCAAGAACCCTTGGGTTGCTGGTCAACACACGGCCGCTAGATGACACCGGCAGTTCTGGCCTCACCGAGTGACCCCTGCTGCGATGTCGTCTTACTGTGCTGCGACCTGGGCCTGCTCTAGGAATGTTTGTGCCACTCGCATGTGAAGAGCCTCCCACCTCTCTGTCTGACATACTGTTTGTTCAAAAATTGACAGACTCTGTTTAATGAAGATATCTGTATATGATAAATACACACCCTGTATTTGACTCTAAATGAACCCACTAACAGGCTTGGGTAACCCTTGGATATAAACTGCGCAAAAGAAATGAGCTGCCAAAAATTAACAACTATGTGGCGTGTTAAAACGACATGTATTTTACTGACTACAACAGCATAAAAACGCTTAATTAACCCTTGGATATAAATTGAACAAAAGAAATGTGGCGTGTTAAAACGATATGTATTTTACTGACTACAACAGCAAAAAAACGCTTTATTAACCTTCGGATATGAATTATGCTACCGGAAAAATTTCTTCTTTGCCGTTTTTAAAAAAAAAAACTTTATTTTACTGACTACAACAGCAGAAACACACTTAATTAATCCTTGGATCTAAATTGCGCAACAGAAATGAGCTGCCAAAAATTAACAGCTATGTGGCGTGTTAAATCGACGTGTATTTTACTGACTACAACAGCAGAAAAACGCTTAATTAACCTCCGGATATGAATTATGCTACAGGCAAAATTTCTTCTTTGGCGTTTAAACAAACCCTTTCTTTTAATGACTACAACAGCAGAAACACACTTAATTAACCCTTGGATATAAATTGTGCAAAAGAAATGAGCTGCCAAAAATTAAAAGCTATGTGGCGTGTTAAAACGAAGTGTATTTTTGTGACTACAACAGCAAAAAAAACGCTTAATTAACCTTCGGATATGAATTGTGCTACAAGCAAAATTTCTTCTTTGGCGTTTTTTAAAAAAAAAACTTTCTTTTACTGACTACAACAGCAGAAACATACTTAATTAACCCTTGAATATAAATTGCGCAAAAGAAATGAGCTGCCAAAAATTAACAGCTATGTGGCGTGTTAAAACGACGTTTATTTTACTGACTACAACAGCAGAAAAACGCTTAATTAACCTTCGGATATTAATTATGCTACAGGCAAAATTTCTTCTTTGGCGTTTAAAAAAACCCTTTCTTTTACTGACTACAATAGCAGAAAAACGCTTAATTAACCCTTGGATATAAATTACGCAAAAGAAATGAGCTGCCAAAAATTAACAGCTATGTGGCGTGTTAAAACGACGTGTATTTTACTGACTACAACAGCAGAAAAACGCTTAATTAGCCTTTGGATATGAATTATGCTACAGGCAAAACTTCTTCTTTGGCGTTTAAAAAAAACCTTTCTTTTACTGACAACAATAGCACAAACACGCTTAAGTAACCCTTAGATATAAATTGCGCAAAAGAAATGAGCAGCCAAAAATTAACTGGTATTTGGATTGAAAAAACGCTGTTTCTTTAACTGAATACAACAGCAAAAACAGGCTTAGATAACCTTTGGATATTCAATGTGCTCCAGAACTGAGCAAATAGCATTAAAATGTACATGCAGCTGAATTGGACGCACACTGGACTTTAATTCCAATACCCCACAAAATCAAAATTAGAATGGAAGAGAAGCAGTCTCTGAGAAAAGCTGTGACACCCCCCAAAAAATCGCTGTATAAAAGTTCTTTCTTTTGTGTGAGATCTCAGCTATAGCTGCAGCAGCTACAACATGGCACAGAGAGAGGAGTGTGAACTGCCAGTGTTGCGTCCTGACTTATATAGTGCGGTGACGTCACAGAATCCCGCCGGTCTCTGATTGGCTTCATCTCTGCACATGTCATTTAGGCTACTCCTTTCTTCCTCCCAGAGTTCTTTGCCCCATGTAACACCATGTGCTTTCAGCCATTTTATCAATTAAAAACACGCTTCATTCCTGCGAATCACCCCAAACTTCGACTTCGTTCAGAATCTAAGTTTTCCTGAAATTCTAAACGAATTCCACTTTGTTAGAAACGATTCGCCCATCTCTAATTATTTCATTTATGCATCCTATGAAACTTTTAGATGAACAACCCCTTTAACATTAGGCTGGTGGGAGAAGAAAACCATGCCCCCCTTGATTCTTTAATAAAGTACATGCATTTTCTAAGTGTTTAGAGCTGTGTTTCTCAACTCCAGTCCTCAGGACCCACCAACAGGTCATGTTTTCTGGCTTTCCTTAGCATTGCACAGGTGATATAATTATGCTGCACAGGTGATGTAATTATTGTCAGTGCATTCTGTGGGAGATCCTGAAAACATGACCTGTTGGTGGGTCCTGAGGACTGGAGTTGAGAAACACTGATTTAGAGAGATCCAGAAGAAGCAGCAACGAGTAGTTACCCTGAGAATTTTCTAGAGCAGTTTCTGTGGAGGGTAAAGTGCGGAAACCTGATTGCAGAGGGTCAAGAAGAGAGTTAGCAGAGAGATAGTGGGTTAAACGAGAGTAGACCAAACATTCTAGGAGTTTAGAGATGAAGGGAAGGTTAGAGAATGGTCGGTAATTAGCAGCGTAGAACGGGTCCAGAGAGGGCTTTTTCAGTAAAGGGGTTATAATAGCGTGTTTAAAGGAGGATGGGAAGATCCTAGTGCAGAGAGAGAGGCTACAGATTGTAGTGATTTGAGAGAGGACAGCTGGAGAAATGGACTGGACAAGGTGGGAGGGAATGGGTTCACTAGAGCAAATAGTGGGACGACAGACAGGAGAAGCCTGGACACTTCTTCTTCTGATGTCGTGTCAAGAGCTGAAAGTAGACTAGAGAACGTGCGGGGAGGGACATGGTGGGTGTTACTTGGGGATTGTGATGTGATGTTTGGCCGGATACTGTTGATTTTGTCTTTGAAGTGAGTGGCCAGGTCTTCGGCACAGAGGTCAGTGACCGGGAAGTGAAATACTGTTGTTTGGCCCAGTGAAGGGCAGTGTGGTAAGTCCTAAGCATGAATTTGTAGTGGAGAAAGTCTGCAGGTAGCTTTGACTTTCTCCACAGACGCTCAGCACATCTGGAACATCGCTGCAGAAAGCGAGTCTGAGGCGTGTGCCAAGGCTTCCGGCGTCTGACTCTGGTGGTGCAGTGTGTAAGTGGTGCCAATATGTCCAGGGTGGTTGAGAGAGTATCATTGTATTGCTTGACAGTCAGGCCAGGACAGGAGACAGAGGAGGTTGGGGAAAGTTAGGACTGTATGGTGTCAATGAGTTCCTGAGTGTTTATAGAGCAGAGATTTCTGAATGGGCAATGGGTAGGTGTGTCCAGAGAAGGCTGAAAATTAGTGATAGTGAACAAGATAAGGTTATGATCAGAGAGCGCATAAGGAGAATTGGTAAGATTAGAAATTGAGCAGAGGCAACAGAAGACCAGATCAAGAAAGTACTCATCCTTGTGAGTTGGAGAGTTTATAAATTGCGAGAGGCCAAGGGGAGATGTTAGTGAAAGAAGACAAGAGGCAGAAGAAAACATGGGGTCATCAATGGGGATGTTAAAGTCACCCAGAAACTGGTGGGGTGAGCCAGGGGGGGGGATTTGTATACAAGCGCAACTCTAAGAGAAAATGGCCAAAAAAG
The DNA here is from genome assembly GCA_025379985.1 of Phyllomedusa bahiana. Taxonomy (NCBI): domain Eukaryota; kingdom Metazoa; phylum Chordata; class Amphibia; order Anura; family Hylidae; genus Phyllomedusa; species Phyllomedusa bahiana. The sequence continues at coordinate 47,211 of JAODAL010002041.1, forward strand.
TCTGAGGGTATGGACCTCAAAGGAGGGGAAAGTAAGGGAGGGTGCAGGAGGAATGACCTGGTCAGTGCAGTGTGGAGAGAGATGTATACCAACTTCTCCTCCATGTCTGTTCTCAGGTCTAGGGGTGTGGGTGAAGTGTAGGCTGCCATAGGTGAGAGCAGCAAGGGAAGCAGTGTCTGATTGCTTCAGCCATGTTTCTGTGAGAGCTAGCAGGTGGGGGGAGTTAGAGAGCAACAGGTCATGAATAGCAGTGAGTTTGTTACAGACAGATCAGGAGTTCCACAGAGCAAATTTAAATGGGACAAGAAAAGAGGTATGAAAAATATTATGTAGGTTAGCAGGGTTTCTATGGCAAGAAGAGGAGGAGGTGGGGTTATCAGTGAAGGAGGGTGGGCCGGGGTTAGGAGAGATGTCCCCTGCAGCCAGAAGCAGGAGAATGAAAAGTGACAGCAGATGGTTCAGTGATGAATATGAGCGACGTTTGTGTGGCACCATGAAGGTGGGTGGTTTGGGGTAGTTAAAGTAAGTAAGTAGTGCATGGAATGCGTGCATGGGAGAGGGAAGGAGAGAGGAGCTAATGTGGACAGAATTCTTTGGAAGCATGACTGGTTTGTAGGACAGGAGGCAAAAGGCAGCAAGATAGATTGCAATATTAAGCATAGTGAATAAGCTGTAGGTTAGAAAGCCCAGTTGCATAAGAAGAGGAGTCAGCGGCACTCACCAACTTGATAAACGAGTTTCTTTATTCCAAACACGGCATAACAGACAGACGGGATGGATGGCCGCACGCCAACACACTTACGATCGTTTCGCGCGTGAACGCGCTTCCTCAAGGTGTAGGAGGAAGTGACGACATAGCGTCTTTTTATTAATCTTCAGGTAAAAAAGTGACAAAGAGGAGAAAATCCATTATTTGTTATAAAGCTCACAACTGCAATATATTAAACTTTGTAATTCATATGTATTAAAAATTATTTACCTATCCTGCTGTGCAAAACCAGGCAAAGAGACTTTTCTTCCCCTCCCATCTATCCTCTGTAAACCACTTGATGTTCATTGATAACATGGCCTCAGTGAACGTTTTGTCATCACTCAATGGGTGTGCTTTTAAGCCAGGCTCAGCTCAGAAATACCCCCTGTAGAGGGTGTGACCTCATAGAGAAGATCTGGCTGTATTTACTCTTTCCAGCCTGTAGTTTGGAAGTGAATTGAAGTAATTACATTAGAGTAATTACAGAGGAGGAGGGACTGTTAATTTATCTGCTGGCAGGACTTATTAATGGGAGCAGAGGACAGCAGTACAGAGCTGGAGTGTTGTATACTGCTGTTGTGAAAATGATAACTGCAACTCTATACAGTTTACGCAGTGACTCATTAGTCCTAGCGATAATCATTATCATGACAGCAAGTACAGGGATGGGGGAATTACACATTAAAGAGAACCTGTCAGCTACTTTATTCTGCCCGAATGATGGGCAGCATGAAATAGCTGCAGGTTACCCGATCCTAACCTTGTGTGTTTTACCCCGAAACACTGTGGCCTTCCCGGTTAAAACACCCAGTGAATTTGTGCCGAGTGCAGGGAGATGAGTCTGATGTGCTGGGAGATGAGTCCGAGATGAAACTTCTCCCTGTCCCCTCAGCTTGACTTACAGCTCTCTCCCTATAGACAAACATAGGAGAGAGCTGTCAGTGTAGCTGAGGGGGCAACGAGAAGCTGCACATTGATGATTGAACAGTAAAATGTTGGCGTTCGAGTAAAACTTCGAACAGTAGTGGTGTTTGATTCGAGGTTTGATTCGAACTCGAACTTGAACCCCATTAAAGTCAATGGGAGATGATGTTCGGGCTAATCTTTATCCCTATACAGGTGAGGAGAAGCTGTAATTACCATCCATAACAGTAAACTGCATATGTGGAACAACTTAGTGCAGGGGCGTAGCTATAGGAGGTGCAGCAGTAGCAGCTGCCCTGAGGGGGCCCAAAAGCCCCTTTGACATATAAGAAGACACCGGTATTGGAAATGGCACATGGCAACTGGCAGGAGCCCCATTTAACTTTTTGCACCAGGGCCCAAGAATTTGAACTTACGCCTCTGCAGGCTGGACTAGATTAAACAGCAGTACCATTGGTGGCAGCGAGAACATGCCAATGAGGAACATGGAGGTTCCGGTACGACTAGATTAGACGGCAGTACCAATGGTGGCAGCGAGAAGATGGCAGTGGGGAACATGGAGGTTCTGGTGCGACAAGATTAGGCGGCAGTACCATTTGTGCCAGCGAGAACATGGCAGTGGGGAACATGGAGGTTCTGGTTCGACAAGATTAGGAGGCAGTACCATTGGTGGCAGCAAGAACATGGCAGTGGGGAACACGGAGGTTCTGGTTCAACAAGATTAGGCAGCAGTACCATTGGTGGCAGTGTGAACATGCCAATGGGGAACAGCGAGGTTCCGGTTCAACAAGATTAGGCGGCAGTACCATTGGTGGAAGCGAGAATATGGCAATGGGGAACAGTGAGGTTCCAGTTCAACAAGATTAGGCGGCTGTACCATTGTTGGCAGCAAGAACATGCCAATGGGAAACATTGAGGTTCAGGATAACAGAACTTAGTACGTTTGTTGGTAGTACAAGTGGAGGCATTTAAAAAGTAAAGATTTGGAGGGCTACAAAAAGGAGGAGTAAGAGGTGTATTCAGTGCACATCAAGGTCATACAGGTGTATATTTCAAAATAAATTTAAGACTTGTAAATCTAGCTGATGGAAACAGTAGAATACAATTTGTAGAAGCAGCAGGCACAGGAACTACAGCCATGAGATATAGTGTAGTTTTAACGTGTATTTCACATGGTCAACAAGATGTGCTACAGTTTACTAGTCAGTGACATCGGCAACCGGGGCAACAAAATGGTCAGATATCCACGCTTAATTCATTTTAATAAATGTCAAACGATCCACAATGTCAGGGGAAAGATGCATACGTTTGTCAGTTATCACCCCACCAGCTGTGCGGAAGGTGCGTTCTGAGATAATGCTGGCTGCCGGGCAAGATAAAATTTGGCGTGTCGAGCAAGCTCAGGGCATTCTTCCAGTTTGGACACCCAGAAGTTGAATGGGTCCAGATTAAGGCCAAAAACATCAGTACTGAGCTGCACGTAGTCATGGACCATGGTCTTAATGCGGTCTCTGTGTGTCTGAATGCTGCCCTATCTTGCAGGCTTTGGTGAGGTGGTAAAAAACTAGTGAAAAATGTCACCGAGTAGGCATCTGCCACACTGCCTGCTGCTGTAGCTACTTACCCTTCTACTGTTGGCACGTTGCTGATGTTGTTCCACTTTGACATTAGAATGTGAAGAAGATGCAACAGATGGCTCAAGTTGGTCAATGAGCACTGTTTTAAATTCCTGTTTTCTACTGTCAATTTGTGTGGGTGGAAGGAAATTGCTCACTTTTGATTTATAACGTGGATCAAGGAGGGTGGCCACCCAGTAATCATTGTTCATTTTTATTGCCTTGATGTGTGGATCATGTTGCAGATAATGTAGCATCTAACCACTCATGTGTGAGATACTGCCGGGATCTCCCAAGCCTCGGGGTCGAGGGGCACTAACCAGATCTTCCTCCTCTTCTTCCTCCTGTAATCGGTGCCGACCTCTTAACACTGAAGGGTAATCCATCCGGGTGGTGTCCACCCCTGCCTCATCCTCCTCCTCCCCTTCCTCATCCTGACTATCACCAGAGCCCTGGCTAGCCTCATGTGCAGTACTCTGTGAGCTGAACTGCCATAATGCACCTAGAACCACCACCTAAAGAAAACCTATACAATGTGGAAACAGTCGGGCCTTCTCATCCTCCTCCTCCATCACTGCTGGGACCTGGTGCCGCAGAGTGTCTAACGCTAGTTCCAGTAAAAATATGACCACAATGGTCATGCTGACAATGCCATCGTCCTGACTGACCATTTTGGTGGCGTCTTCAAAACTGTCACGGACGGTGCAGCGATCCTTCACCTGCCTCCACTCTCTATGGGTCAACACCCCGAAGTCCGCACCACTGCTCGTCAGGCCATGCGACACTTCATACTGCATAATGGCATTATGCTGCTGGCACAATCGCTGGAGCATGTAGAGGGTGGAATTCCAGTGTGTTTCCACATCACATAACAGACAGTTGAGGTGGAGGCCCAGATGACGCTGCAACACTGCAAGTCGTGCTGAAGCAGGGTACGAACGCCGGAAGTGTGAGCTAAGACCTGGAGCCTTCCTTAGCAGACAGCCAAGATCCTGGTAGCGCTTGAGAAATTTCTGTATAACCAGTTTCATGATGTGTGCCAGGCAAGGGATGTGCATAAGACTACTGATCCTAAGGGCGGCAAGGAGATTTCATCCATTGCCGCACACCACATTGCCTGGCGCCAGGTTCTTAGCACCCAGCTACTGGTTGGTCTGAGTGCACTGAGCCGTCCACAGCTCTTGACCTGTGTGTTGATGGTCTCCAAGACAGATTAATTTGAGAATGGCCTGGTTTCTCTTGGCACGTAATGCTACCCGTGGAGGTTGGGGATCTGGACACTGCACCATCCCTGCAGTGTGGAAGAGTGTCGGTTGAGACCCGTCACCAGAGGCATTGTCATCCATCAAACTCACCCAGTGAGCAGTCAGAGAAATGTAACGCCCTTGACTGTGCTTACTAGTCCATGTGTCTGTAGTGAGATGGACTTTGGTGGACACAGATGCAGCCAATGCACTAGAGATCTTTTCTGCAACATGGATGGCCAGGGCAGGGATAGCTTTTCTGGCAAAATTTCTGCTCAGTATCTGATTTTGGGAGCATGCCAGGGCCATGATGTGGCAGAATCCATCTGTTTCCACCAGGCGGAAAGGCAACATTTCCAAGGCCAACATCCTGGCAATACCGACATTCAGGCTTTGGCCTTTGGAATGGTTGGGGTGAAAGCGCTTCTTATGCTCTCACACCTATACAACCAAAGGGCCTGGATTGCCAGACTGACCACTGTATAGTATGTGTGTAGTCAAACTTGTAAGAGGAAGGTTAGACTGTGTTTCTTGGTGGTGGGGAATGCGGCTGAAGTGGTCTGAACTGGGTATAGTGCTAAGCTCATGTTGCTCTACCTGGGAAACATCGTCAGCAGAGTCCCGCTTGGCCAGTGAATTGGCGGAGGAGGAAGGCATAATAGGTCACAATGTTTAATCCCACAGCAATTCATGTTTACATGCATGTGCCTGTTCATGCTGTGGTGGCTTAAAACTCTTTAGAATCTTTCCCCTCTACTTGACCGGAGAATCTAGGCTGGCTTGATCGAAAAAAGCCAGCCTTCACAGGTCCTGGACCGTTTCGATGGTGAAAACCTAGTAGCAGTGTACCCGCGCCACCGACTGACAACGGCTGGCAGAGTAAAGTCGATGCATGACCCGCAACTGACACAATCCCATCATCCCACCTCCTGATGCGCTCAGCCCGCTTGCAGCTGCTCGAAAAGACCAACGATTGGAATCCGCAATGTCATCATCAAAAAAACACCATAGGTCACACCTTCCTTCTACTAGTCAGTCTAACATCCCTCAAGCTGCAGGCTAGAAGTCAAACAAGCACTGCGAGGCACAACAGCTGACCGCTTGATAATTCTGCCGATCGAACCTGCTTCCTTCTTCTCCTCTGAGTTTCTCAGAGGTTGGTGTTACAGCAACAAAATCATCCTCTTTGCCTCTGGATCTTTTTGGAAATGCCTTCTGACCCCAACCTGCATTGTGTCATCAAAGAGCACTTCGGAATATTGATTATACGGATTCGGTCTGTATCTTGGGTGACATTTGGGCTGTGGTTTGCTTCAGATTGGACTGGATGATTGTAAAAGATGATGACATTTGGTGCCGTGACAGAGAGGAAGAGGAAGTAAAAGAACCGCTGTTATGACAGGGTGTTTAGACACTGAACGAACCCCACCACCCATGCTCATTAAGAAATGAACAACACCGGGAACTCTTCTAGAATCCCAAAAATTTGCTAAAGCTAATAGTAATGTTAAATTAACAAAAACATTTCTTTCTATGTAATACTCTGTGAACGCTGTCTTTTGGAAGAACCCTGGCAGCACCAGTGCAACACAGAAGTCTTATTGAATCCCAAAAAATTAACTACAAGCTAATATTATTACTAGTGTTGAGCGATTGCGTTGGCTATCGAGATCGATCGATAGTCGATAGTCGATAGTCGGGGACCCGCATCGATAAGCGTTTTTTCGATAGAGAGCATTCCTAGATTATGCGCGCTGACCATTAAAGTCTATATGATGAGAGCTACAACACCTTCATATTACAACCCTTACAAGGCTGGAGAAGCTGAAATTAACAACCAAACATCAAATGGATACGTGCTACATCTTAGCCAACACATCCTTAGTTATAAAAGTCCACAGAAAAAAAGCACAGACCATTTTACTATCCCTGTCTTGTACAAAGCCTAGGGGTTGAGTATGAACCCTAAACCTCATCACCCACAAATTAAAAAGTGCCAGAAGGCAGATGATTTGAACCATCATGTTACTTGATACTGGACATTGAAATATCCCCTGTCCTGGGACGCAGCATGAGCCCCAAACCTTTCATGACCCCCACAATAAAAAGAGCCTGAAAAAAGGAGTCTTTCAAACAACCATTTTATTAGTATTCCACTGGACATTGACTATACCTGTCCCCTGGGCCACAGCATGACCCCAAACCTGCAGACCCCACATTAAAAAGTGCCGGAAAAGGAGTCTTTCAACCACCATTTAGTTTCACTGGACATTGAACTATACCTGTCCTGGGCCACAGCATGAGCCCCAAACCTCCTGCATGACCCCCACATTTAAAAAGTGCCGGAAAAGGAGTTCTTTCAACCACTCATTTAGTTGACTGGGAACATTGACTAATACTGTCCTGGGCCACAGTCATGAGCCCCAAACCTTCCATGAACCGCTCTTTTAAAAAAGTGCCGAAAAGGAGTCTTTCAAAACCACCATTATAGTGTATCACTGGACATTGACTATACCTGTCCTGGGCCACACATGACCCAGGGCCGAGTTACAGGTGGGTGCGGTGAAAGCCCAGGCTGCGTCCGCATCTATTAACACGCAGGTTAAAATGCCCTGATGACGCAGCAAACGAAAATTAGTCGTGCTGAAGCAGAGTGCGGAAGCGGAAGTGTGAGAACTCAAGCCTTCCTCTGTACACAGTCAATACCTGGGGTATCGCTTGCCACCTACTCCGTATGAGTTGGAATCGAATTGACTTCACTTGGAAATACTGTGTGGTTAACGCTCTGTTACACCCATGGCCTTAATCTTGGCATTCTTTTTTTCCTCATTTAACTCAAATGTGCTTGGAGGAAATGGTCTCTGTACTTTGTTCCTCTGTCCGTGCTCCATACTCCCATGTCCTCTGAATAACTACATCTGTGTCAAAGTTTTTTCCTGTACCTCCCTTGTAACAATTCAAAGGAAATTTTTTAACAGCTATTTTGTTATCATGCAATTTTTTATACTTTAATTCTTAGAAAACAACATTTTAAAATAGATGGAATCCCCACCAAATTGTCTTTGTGTTCTTTTCTCTTTTTTTTCATAGTATTAAAAGGGTTGTCTCAATACCAGGGATTGTGTAGCAATGTTAAAGATCATGCAAAAACAAGTCATTTTGCAATATGTGGTCCATAACAGTGTCCATACCAATTCGCTGTTTCTGACAGCATCCATCACGCCTTGAGCCACTCTTGACAAAATTTTGTGTAGAACAAATGTCTGTTAGAAACAACATTTTTTGAATAGGACCTCCCTGTGTAGTATAGCTCATGTCACAGCAAAATTAATGCCCCCAAATATTCAAGCATTGACCCTTGAGCCACTTGGTCAATTGTGAAGAACAAATGGTCTGTTAGAAAACAACATTTTTTATAATAGGACCTGTAGTATTGCTGGCATTTCAAAGCGCATGACCAAAAAATTATAAAAAGACTTCTCGCCACTATTAAAAATTCTGAGGGAGAAATTGCCACTATAAGTCACATTTCTTTTCCAAAGGACCATGATTATTGCTGATATCTCACAGCAACATGACTTCAAAAGACATTGACCATGGGACCATGAGGGGCAAAACCTTCATAAGATAAAGTGAAGAAAATGGAATATACGGTGTTTGTCATTGAACTTGGCTGTCATTTACAGTCTCCTCACAGCAAAACCCAGCATAATGAACTTTGGGAAAGAGAATAAAAATGCATGTAAAATGGATCATATTAAAAAAAAGTTTTCAAGAGGACACATTGTCTTTCGTTTGAAAAGGAATGTAAGTAGACTGGCAAACTAAAATCGGTGACCCCGCAATTGGGGCCACAACATCAACAGAGATCCATCCTGATTGCATCTTGATGAAAGTCAAACGATCCAAATTATCTGTGGAAAGCCGATGCGTTTGTCCTGTAATGACTCCTCCAGCTGGTGCTGAAGTCCGCTCCAGATATGACCGCTGGCTGCTGGGCAGGACAACACCTCTATGGCGTGACGAGCCAGCTCGGGCCATTCTTCCATTTGGATACCCAGAAGACTTTGGGGGTCCGTAACACATGCAAAAACATCGGTGTGTGAAGACCAGATAGTGTGCACCAAGACTTAAGCTGATCTCTGTGTGTTGGATGGTGCCCTGCATTGCATGCGTTGGTGAAGTGGTAAATAAGATTGCCAGAGGTCACCCTTAGGCTGGCTGCCACCTGCTGCTGCTGCCCGCTGTACGCCTACTTGTGCACTCTACTCTACTAGCTGTCACGTCGCTGAGATGTTCCCACCTTGACATTTGGGAAACGTGAAGCAGAGCTCAAACAGGATGTCTCCAGTTGATCAATCACAAGGTCTCTCCATTTCCTGCTTTTACTCTCTATTTGGGGTGAGTGGAAGGAAGTGCTGATTTTGTTTTGTACCCCCGGGGGATCCAGGAGGGAGGTCCACCCAGTAACTGTTTGTTCATATTGATGGCCTTAATGGCGAGATCATGTTGGAAGGAAATGGAGCATAACAAGCACTCATGGAGAGATTGAGCTTGATTTCCCAAGCCTTTGGTCGAGGGAGCACTAAAGCAACTGAACTTCCCTCATCTCCTGCCTCCGCCTAAATTTCGCCTGCCAACCTCTTTCCAAGCAGGGACTCGGTATCATCGGTGTCTAGGAATACCTCCACCTCCACCCCTATCCCGCTGCGCCTCCTGCACCAAAGCTTCACCACAGCCCTGACTTGCCTGAGATGATGCACCTGAGAGCTGATGCCCACCTTGCACTAGCTCTGGACCTCAAACCACTGCCTAATGAAGACCCGATGAAAATTGTGAAACTGTCGGGCCTTGTGGGATTGACGGAGAGAAAAGCTCCGGTTGGTCCGCCATCTGTGTCCCCCGTCTTCGTCCTCCCCTCTTCGTCGCTGGCGTGACCTGTTTTTCAGAGTGTCCCACGATCGTTCCAGAACAAAAGATCACCACAATGCTCATGCTGACAAGGGCATTGTCCGCACTGACCATTTTGGTGGCATTCTTCAAAACTGGCAAGGAATTCGTGCAGATGCTCTTTCACTACTGCCGTCCACTCTCGTGGTTCAACACCCCGAGGTCCGTACCAACTGGCTTGTCAGGCCAAGTGTCACTTCGTACTGCGTAATGGCATTCGCTGCTGCCACAATCGCTGTGAGCATGTGGAAGGGTGAATTCCAGCGTGTTGCCACGTCAACATTGAGACGGTTGACGGGAGGCCGAGCTGACGCTGCAAACGCATCCAGGGCGTGACGAAGCAGGGGTGCGAGGACGGTCAGGATGTGCGAACTCAGTTACCTCGAGCCTTCTGCAGCAGGCAGTCAGACCCGGTAGCTCTATAGAAATTTCCTGGACGACAAGGTTCATGACATGTGCCAGGCAAGGGATGGTGCTCCAGCCTTACCGATCTTAAGGGGCGGCCAGCAGATCTTCGCCCGTTTATTCGCACACCACCCTTGCCTGGCACAAGGTTCTTGTCACCCAGCCAGCGCTCGGGTCCTCGTTGCTTAGAGCCTTCCACGAGCTCCCTGACCTGTGTGTGGACGGGCTCCACGGGGCAGATTAATTTCACACGGCCCTTGGTGTCTCTGGGCATGAATGCCCACGAGAGGACCTGGGGGAAAGAGCCTGCACCTCCCAGCGCGGTTTTTGAATAGCGTCCGCGCCGAGCCTGAGAGCCACCCACACCCCCATAAGGACATCCCCCCACTTCCACCCATGAGCGTCACAGAGATATAGCGGCCTTGTCCGGTGGCTTACTATGTCCATGTGTCGGTGGTGAGATGGACGTTTTTTCCGGAGCACAATGGCAGACAACGTGCGCTGAAATTTTAGATGAAACGTGCTGTCCAGGCAGGGAACTGCTTTTCTGGTATTGGTGGCAGGCGAGGGCCCATGATGTGGCGGAACCCATCTGTGTCCACCAGGACGGAAAGGCAACATTTCCAAGGCCAAAATCCTGGCAATGCCGACATTCAGGCTATTGGCTTTGGGATTGTTTGGGTAAAGTGTTTCTCTGCTTCCCAAACCAGGAAGGAACAGAAGGCTGGCGTGCTAGACTGAGGCCGCGTAACGGCGTGCAGGCGTCAAACTGGCGGAAGAGAAGGGGTAGGATGGGGTCTCTGGAGGTTCTGGTGGTACTCGGGCGACGGTTGGAGGCTGAAGCGCAGGCTGATCCCTGATCATGACTCTGGAGACATGCCACTGAGGAACGCTTGGTGGTGGCGGAGGAGAGGAGGAGTGCGGAGACAAAGGGTGTGGACAGTGGTTTGTAGGGCCTCGGCGTCGGTCTTGCCTTTTTTGGCCAAGTGTCCCTCCATTGTCAAACTCATCATTCGCTTCAAGCGACTAGAGAAACATGTTGGTGGTGGTTAACCAATTAAGGTTCCTGTTGGCCTCTACTTATGCTTTTACGGCAAAGGCGGCATAAATGAGACATCGCGTGGGTGAATCAGAGGCATGCTCAAAGAAGGCCCAGGCTTGAGAGGTCCTGGACCTTTTTGACGGCGATAAGCTAGAGCGGAGGTTTTGCGCTGACCGTGGCTGGCGGAATCATATCAGTAGTACTTCTGCGACCAGGCCCTCGTTTCCCATTTTTGTGGCGGGACACGTATTGACACTACCCCATCGTCTTCCTCCTCGTCCACAGATGAAAGCGCTCGCAAGCAAATTCTGCGGAAAAGACCAGGACTGATCCGCAATGTCGTCATCATCATCATCATCATCAACACATGTGACTTTGCGTCCTGACTTGGTCTGCATCCAGAAGGCTGCGGGCTACCAGCAAGGGGCACTGCAAGTTGCGTTGCCGACCGACTGTGGATTTTTGACGATTGACCGGCTTCCATTCTCCTCCTCTGATTGCATCAGTAACTGGGCCGCAGAGCAGACTAAAATCATCCTCTTGATCTTTTAACATGCTTCTGACCCCAACCCGCATTGTGTCATCAAAGAGGTCTTCAGACAATGTGAACCAAAGTGGTGGTACAACGAGATAGACATTTTGGGCTGCTTCAATGTTGGACGATGCTGATAAGCTGATGACGACATTTGTGGCCGTGACTGTGCGAGTGACGAGGAGGAAAGACTGCTAGATGCAGGTTGCATTAAACCACTGAAGGACAGATTGGCGACGATGTTCCGTATCTTAGATTCACAGGGCCCTGACCCTAGCGATGACAGGCCTGCGGTCCATGCAACTGGAAAGATCCTTCTGGCATGCGTGTTGTCGCCAGCACTGTAAAGGAGCACCTTCTCATCGTACCTCTACTTGACCTCCATGTTGCTACCACCCCCCTCTTTGCTCTCTTACCCACCGCCATTTCGCTCCAATGTTAGAAATATAAAAATTTGAGAAGGTATGGAATAGTTTTTGGAAATCTCGTATTAAATGACGGCAAATCACAGCTATTCTCAAATCCCTCTAATCAAAAACATAAAATGCTGTGATTCAAATTTACTGCACAAGGTGTCTATCAACAAATCTGGACAGGGCAAAATGTCCAAAAAAAACGTATCGGTTGAATGTTTTGGTATAATAACACAGGTATTTTTGCAACCTTCCAATTCACCCTGTGGTGAATATAGAATTCTGTTTTAAGATTTACTAGGATTCTGCGGTCAATGAACAGTGCTGGGTGGCAAAAGTCAAAAAGAACACGTAACTGTTATGTTTTGATATAATAAACGTATTTTTTTGCACCTTTCAATTTCACCTGTGTTAAAATAGAAATTGCTGTTTTAAAGATTTACGTAGATGCTGCGTCAATGAAACAGTGCTGGTGGCAAAAGTACAAAAAACAACGTAACTGTTATGTTTTGATATAATAAACGGTATTCTTTGGCACCTTTCAATTCACCCTGTGGTGAATATAGAATTTGCTGTTTTAAAGAATTATGTAGATGCTAGGGTCAATGAACGTGCGGGTCGCAAAAGTCAAAAAACACGTAACTGTTATGTGTTTGAGATATGAATTAAAACGGTATTTTTTTTTTGCACCTTTTCCAAATCACCTTTGGTGAATAATAGAATTGCTGTTTTTAAACTTTACGAAGATGCTGCGTCAATGAACAGTGCCTGGGTGCGGCAAAAGTCCAAAAACACGTAACTGGATGTTTTCGTACGATCACGGTATTATTTGGGCACAAACAACCTGTGCCGATTACAAGATTTGCTGGAATTGGTAATTTAATTGCAAGGTGGATATTTTGATATCAACAGTCACAGGTGTAATGGGTAAAATTGAACACCTATCGGAAAAGTATACTGAAATAATAAAAGTGGAGTTTTGCAGCAAAACAAAGGACCGTGCAGTTACTAGAAATATGTTTATCCAATATAAGTTCATGCTGCCCAATAACCAGGAATATATTGTCAATGCAAACAGTTAATAATAGAAGAAATTGTCCACTACCATGTCTACACAAAGCTTCTTGGGAACTTTATTCCAGTGTTCCCTTTAATAGATATAAACTTGTCTGTGTTCGCCCCGCGGGCCCCCCCCCGTCCGCGCTCCCACCGGCCGTGAATTTACAGCATTGAAAGATGTTGCTGCTTTAAAATTCTCTAGCTAACTACATAAAATCTTCAAATCGTCTAATCTAACTAAATGGAAGGTCACAGTAATAGTAGAGGTATCCTCTGTTCAGAAATAGACAAATTTCGCTGAGCTGTTTGCCACAAGTCAGAGCGCAGTCCCTATCCCTATGAGACGCTGAGAGAACACTGGAGGCTGAAACTAGGAAACGCTGTTCTATGTAAAACGAGGTCAAGTGGATTTTTTTTTTTTCCAGTCCAATCGCAACATACACATCCCAGTCATGACGTCGCACTACACATTCCTCTCAAACCTGCCTCTATATTCCTGTAATCTCAATTGCTGGCCGCCAAAATTACAGGAATGCAGAAAAAGTCGCGATCCTTAGATAGATGATGCACAGATTTAACCTTAATGTATCGCATGATCTGGAAAATTTTTCGATCACCATAAAAACCTTAGCCGATTTCAACTTTGTCGATAAAAATCGCTCAACACTAATTATTACAAATAGATTTCTTTCTATGGAATATCTGTGGTGTCTTATGGAAGAACCCTGTCAGCAACAATGGGACACAGAAGTCTTCTTGAATCCCAAAAAATTAACTACGAGCTAATAGTATTACAAATAGATTTCTTTCTATGGAATATCTGTGAACGGAGTCTTATGGAAGAACCCCGGCAGCAACAGTCCGACATTCTTGAATCCCCAAAATTTACTGCTAGCAAATAGTATTAGAAATAGATTTCTTTCTATGGAATATCTGTTAATGCTGTCTTATGGAAGAACCCTGGCAGCAACACTGCAACACTTGCATTTCTTTCTATGGCAGATTTGCTGATGGTGTCTTCTGCAGTAGCTGGACCCCAAAAACAGGCACTCTGAGTAAAGGTGGGAAAAATGCAGCCAGCTATACAAAACTATACACTGTACAAAAGCTATACAAAACTCCCTAACTAATTATGTGTATGATTCCCTAAGCTAGCTGTCCTCCCTTCCCCCTAACTAATCTAACTAGCAGCTTTTCCTGTGTAAAATCGCTAGAAAATGGCTGCCTGCTGGCAAACAAGCACACAGAGACAGCAGTGTGTTCAGTACAGAGAGTAAAGTCGGAATGGCGTTCAACAGGAAATACAGTGACATACACATAAGACGGTCATATGATTTTAGCAGCCACTGAGATCCCTACACCCTTAGTGGTGACGTTTTTGACCCCCCTCTGTGTTCTGCACTGATTGGCTGGCCGCCAAAACTGAAGGAAGAAGCTGAAAGTGAAAGTAAAAATGGCACGTGGTGAATGCAAATTTTTATGAAACAAACAGCAAAAAGCTTGGTTCGGCTCGGGTTCTAAAAACCTAAGAAGTTCGAGTCGAACCTAACTTTTCTCAAACCGTTCGCTCAACACTAGTTGTCACTTCTGTGACTTATGTTGAAGTAATAGGAGTTGACCTGAAATGGGAAATTGGACCAAAAGTTAGGCTATAACTAGAGTGTTACTTTGCTGGACTGGTATATTAACTCCTAAAACACCTTAAAGGGGATGTATCGCTTCTTTAGTTCGGCTGATTCACACTGCTCTCAGCTTCTCAACTCTAGAAATGCAGGAGCATTTCTTCCCCTCCTAGCTGGGTGACATCATCCTCCCCTCACTGTTCATGCTGGCTCCCGAGACTCCCTCCCCCCCTCGCTGAGTCCACATGTCACTGTGTCTCTCCCTATCAGTCTTATTGTGTAAGAGCTGTATACATACCACAGGCTGCATTCAATCTAGACTGAGCACTGATCTCTTCTCCTCTCACAGCTGGAGATTTGTTACAGTTGAATCCAGCTTTCTATGAACGGCACAGATCTCCCTTCTATGCAGGAGAGGCAGGGATCGACACACAATTGTGTTGTTTCCAGATTGTAGAAGCCCTGCACTGTTATTCTGTTTCTTCTGGCTGTGCAGAGTGAAAATGCGGCAGTCCCTTACTTTGAGTGAACGGTAGGAATGCAAGATCCGTGAATACAGCCGACCGGGGGGCCGAACAGAATGTAAATGAGCTCTCAGTGTAACGGTCTGGTAGTGGATCCACTGGACCACAGCAGGCGAAGGTGGAAGCCCACACCAGCGGGCGGAATCTAAGTAGGTCCCGGTATTCACCAGAGCCCGCCGCAAAGCGGGATGGACTTGCTGCGGCGGGAATCTACCAGGTTGCTTCCACTGGCGGGACTTGCCTGCGGTGGCGGCCAAGGGTAGGCTTGGTAAAGATTCGTCAGGCAGACTCGTAGTCGGGGACAGGCAGAAGGTCAGGACAAGTGGCTCTGGTTCGGAGACGGGGACAGCTCCAGGGTCGGGGCATGCGGCAAGATTCGTGGTCGGGAAACGTAAGCTAGCGGTTCGGTACACGGTAGACAAGACTAGACAAGGCTTCAGGAACGCTTTTCGCCAAAGGCAGAAACACTGAGGATCCGGCAAGGCTGCCAGGAAGAGGCCGGACTTAAATGGGAACAGTGCCCGGCAATGGCCAATTACTGGTGCACTGTCCCTTTAAAATTTCACACTGCCGGCGCGCCGCGGGATGGAGGCAGACAGAGCAGGAGCGTGGCCGGGTAAGCGGATGCCGGCACAGAAAGGGGGTGAGCGGACACCGGACCCGACATGCAGGACGGGGCGCCGCTCGGCGTTGGGGCATGGATGCGCCTGCGACCCAGGACAAGGGTCGCAGGGGCATCCGTGACAGTACCTCCCCCCTTGGCTCCCCCCCTCTTCCTGGAGTGGAGGAATTTCTGGATGATGCTGCGGTTCAGGATGTTCTCCTCCGGTTCCCAAGACCTCTCCTCAGGCCCGAACCCCTTCCAATCAACTAGAAAATATCGCTTCCCTCTAGTTCTCCTCATACCCAGAATCTCCTTGACCTCAAAAACATTGTGGGCACCAGCCACAGACGGAGGAGGGATAGACTTCAGAGAGAAACGGTTAAGGACCTGGGGTTTTAGTAATGAGACATGGAAAGAGTTGGGAATTCGCATGGTAGGAGGGAGCCAGAGTTTGTAGGAGACCGTATTAATGCGACTAAGGACCTCAAAGGGTCCCAGGAAGCGGGGTCCCGGTTTGTAGGAGGGCATCTTAAGGCAGACATATTTGGCCGACAGCCACACCTTGTCACCCGGGAAGAAGACAGGAGGAGGACTTCTTTTATCGGCTTGAATTTTTGTGCGCTCGGAAGCACGGAGCAGAGAGTGGCGGGTCTGGGACCAGATGGTCTTCATGTCCTGGACCAATGCATCCGCCGCCGGAACCTCGGATGGAGATGCCAGAGGGAGAGGCGGACGGGGATGCAGCCCGTATACGATATAGAAGGGCGAGGCCCCCGCAGACTCTGAATCTAGGGTGTTATAAGAGAATTCCGCCCATGGCAGCAAGTTGGACCAGTCATCTTGCCATGCAGAGACGAAGTGGCATAGGTAACATCCCAAAACCTGGTTGACCCTCTCCACCTGACCATTCGTCTGAGGGTGGTAAGCAGAAGAGAAGTTGAGCTTCACTTTGAGTTGGGAACACAGAGCCCGCCAAAACTTGGAAACAAACTGGACCCCTCCATCCGAAACAATTTGTTGAGGGAGCCCATGCGGGAAAAAAAGACGGATGAAAGAAAGCTCTCCCCAGGCGGGGAGCAGACGGAGGCCAGCCAGGGGAAAAAATGCGCCATTTTGGGGAAAACCGATTTTGATACCCAACAAGGGTGTTGCCAGCCGAAAAAAGGGAGACGGTTACAAAACCCCCTCGTTTAAGGGGTCCATGGTTGAGTAGGGCGGGTAGTGGATGTGTAGGGCCTGCCGGCTTGTGACGGGCGTCTTGTTGGGGCCAGGATTACAAGACTCAACAAATAGTCCTTGTACCCTTAACGAGCTCTGGCCCCATAAAACGGGATATCAAGGGGATTTTTTTTGGGGGCGCCGGATGCCCCGGCCCCCATGGGAAATGCCCCCATTTTCAAGAATACGTCTGCGGAGGCAGGCCTTACGTGGGTCTTCCCGGGGGGGAAAAAAAAACGGAGGTAAAATGGAGCAGCCGAGATAAACGTTGGGGGGGAATTATGTGCTGGAGTATCCTTCCCCCACCACGTCGGAGGCACGGGAGAGAGGTAGGCTTTCACTACTTTTTGCGGGCAGGAAGGGACGGGAAGTTGAACGGGGAGAAGAAGGGGCGACCACCTACCTGGGGTGGGTTAATTTCGCGAGCCGTCTGGGGGTATTGGATTTTTTTGTTGTCTGAATAGATGCGGATGGGGTGGCGGGCCCCCTCCCAGCAGATAGGCCCCCCTTCCCAAAGCCAGTTGATATTAGGCTCCCGGGGCCCCAAAACGTGTAGTTCCTCGGGGCCGGGGAGAACGTTTTGGGGAAAAAAAAAACCCCCACCTTTGGTCTTCCCCGGGGGCCCCAAATTTTGCGTAAGAACTGGCCCCGACCCCCCCACAGACAAACATCCATTTCCCAACGTAAAAGGGGTTTTTCCCCGGGGGTCTGGCCGCAAAAGGTAATGCTGGGGTAAAGGCAGACTTGAGCTTAGCAAACCCCTCTTCAGCTTCGGGGGCCCCGGCAGGGGTTGGGTGTTTCTTTGTAAGTGCCAATATCGGGCAACTACGTAAAAAAGGGGGAAATAAATTTACCATAAAGTTACAGAACCCCGGGAAGCGCCGTAGGGCTCGCAGGGGAACGGGGTGTCCCCACTGCAACACGGCTAAAAGTTTTGTGAGTCCATCCGTAGGCCTTGGTCAGAAAGAGGGTCCCCCAGAAACGGAAGGCTATTTTGGTGGAAGAGGCATTCCCCTGTTTGGATACAGAGGTTCTCTCGAAGGGGCTTCAAACTGACGACATGGCTGCGGTGGGTCTCGAGGTCAGGAATAAAAACCAAGATGTATCTGGAAAACCCTACGCAGGTGTAAAAAAGGGCTCTGAAGATGTCATTAACGAGCCCCGGGAAGAGGCAGGCGCATACACAGTCCGAAAGGGATCACCGGGTACTCAAAGGCCCGTCCCTGGGGGTTGAAGGCCGTCTTTTCCTTCTTCACCCTTGCGGTTGGACCAAAATTTGGGGCCCCTCTCAGATCCTTTTTGGATAGTCTTGCGCCGGAGACGGTTAAAAAAATTTTGTGTCAACGGCAGGGGGTACCGGTTTTTCACCGTGATTTGTTCAGACCCGGTAGTCTATGTGGGCCAAAGGAACTGTCCTTTTTTACGGAAAAAAACCCCCGCCCCCCCGGGGAAAGAAGGGCTTTGAATGCCCCCTTCGGGAGTTCCCCGGGACGACCCCGACAGGGCTTTGTCTCTGGAACAATAATGGGTAGAATCTCCCCCCGAGGAGGACGGTGCCAGGCAGTGTCAATCGGGCAGTGGGAAAGGGGCGATGCGGGGGGGAAGACTCTTTGGGTTTTTTTTAGAGAACACGTCAGCGTACTCCGGATACTCGGGCGGCAGGGGGATCGGGTAGAAGGTCGGGGGGGGGCAGGGGAAACACCGGGCAGGGCCACCAAACAACACCCCCCACAGTTGGGAAAAACCCAACGGGTTACTTCTCCAGACGTCCAGTCCCGCTAGGGGGAGTGGAGCCGCAACCAGAAAGTCGAGGAGGGACCGCCGAGAGGAGGAGGCAATACGTAGAAAGGGATTCTTCCTTATGTAGCACCCCTATTGGAGGGACGTGGCTTGGTGGCAAACTGGTGGTGTCCCAATAGCTCCCCCCTAAAGTGAGATAACGACCGGCTTCTCCCGGCGGACAACCGGAAGACGTAAGTCTCAAAAAGAGACTGATGGGTAAAGGGTTCCGCTGAGCCCCAATCCAGAAAAAGCGGATTTGAAAAGAGGTACCAGCCTCGACAGACCCTTTCTGGGCATAGCGGCGTGGAGAGGAGGGGAAATTTTACCGGAAGGCCTCTCCCCCAGCCTAGGGCGGAAAAATCTCCCCCCCATGTTTGGGGAGCTTGGGGACAACTCCTCCGGAAATGTTTGGGCTGCAAGTAGAGGCACAAATTCCTTTCCGACGCTGGGCCAACTTTTTTCTCAGTGGTGGGGCCCCATCAATTTGCATGGGCTCCTCGGTGGGTGTTGGGCATGGGGGCAGGGGGCCCCTTTGGAAAACACCGGTCGGCCCGGCGAAAATTTGGGGTAGCTGACGCCTTGCCGAATTCCTCTTCCGTTCAAGGGAAGGCACATCATGCGGGTGGCCCCCCCGGGTCAGGCATGAGGGAAGATGGGGGTGTCTCTAGCGGGCCCAAAAGTCCTTTACTGGTTTCGAGCCCTTTCTTGAAAAGGTGGGACACAGGGCGGTCGTTCCGACAGTTCTAGGTTTGGGGGGAAATTTCACCCCTTAGTCTCCGAAAAAGACAGTCCCCCTGGCGTAGGGTTTTAGGGGGGCTTTCTCCGCGGAGGATGCACGAGCTGGTTCCTCAAACACACTGCGGAACTCACTGTGGAACGACTGATACGCCGTCCGGATCGTTCCTGTCCCACAGAGGGGGTAGCCCATGCCAGGGCCCCTTCCCCAGGTAGGCTGACCACGAAAGCTAACCTTTCGCACGCTCGGACAGGAATGGTTGGCCCTCAGTCCATGTGATAAACATTTGGGGGATAAAACCCCCCCCCAGAGTTTCCGATCCCCCGTCGTATTTTTATGGGACGACAGGGGGAAGCTTGGGGCCCCCAGGGCCAAGGAACTTGGCGGAAAAACCGCGGGGAACCACTGCAGCCGGACTGCTTGGTGAGTGGCGATGAGCTGCTGTATAGTAGAGGAGAGCTGCTCGAGTGCGGGGCTTTCTGCCGATCTGCTTTGATTGCTTAACCCCGACGGTAGTGGGCTGGCACGCTCGGTTTTAAAGACACCTTACGGGATCCATGGCCGGATTCCTACTGTAACGGTTGGAGTATAAACCCCGGAAACCACCGCAGGCAATGGTGGAAGCCCAACCGGGGGGGAATTAAGTAGGGTCCCGGAATTCCCCCACCCCTGCAAAAACGGGTGGGCTTGCTTCGGCGGGAATCTACCAGGTCGCTTCCACTGGCGGGATTGCCGGGGTTTGGCGGCCAAGGGTAGGCATGGTACGATTCGTCAGGCACACCTAGTCGGGGGCAGGCGGCTTGGTTCGGGCTTGGACAGGTAAAGGGGGGGGCAGGCGGGAAGATTCGTGGTCGGGAAACGTAAGTTAGCGGGTTTGGTACACGGTAGACAAGACTAGATAAGGCTTCAGGAAGATTTTTTTCCAAAGGCCAAAAAAACAAAGGATCCGGAAGGTGCCGGGAAGAGGCCCGGGCTTAAATAGGAAAAGTGCCCGGCAAAGGCCAAAATTTCGGTTGGCACTGTCCCTTTAAATTTCACACTGCTGGCGCGAGCGAACCCTAGGGAGCGGGGCCACGCGCGCCACGGGACAGAGGCAGACAGAGCAGGAGTGTGGCCGGGTAAGTGGATGCCGGCACAGACAGGGGGGTGAGCGGACACCGGCCCTGACGTGGAACGGGGCGCCGTCGGGGGTCGGGGCGGATCACCTCGACCCGGGCAGGGGGCAGGGGGTCCGTGCACCGCTAGTGAAATGCAAGGAGGAGGGGCCGACCAGCACTGGATATCAGTGTAAACGAAACAGAAGGTAAGGGATCCTGTGATGACAAGACAGCTTTGCTAATGACATCTAATTGCAAAGTTGCTGGTTTTCACTGTCCCCTTATTCTGAAGACCATTTAATGAAATGATACAACCCCTTTAAACAGCCCTAACCCTAATACTAACTTAGGGCTATGGTTACAATTTCAGTTGATTTGGTGGTGATTCAGGCCAACCTGAACCACTCGGATTTAGGCCAAATTTGTCTTGTTTATGTAACCTGTTTCTCACCCTGTGTTTCCACATGCTTTTCAAGCAATTTTCAACCATTTTGTTTCTTTATAAAAAGTTATGGTGAAAATGCCAGAAAAAACATTGTACATAAAGCATTCTGCATTTACAAAACACAAAACTTGAAGGGATTGATGTCGCATACCAAAGGATCAAGAGTAGATTACAAGGTGCTCATGGAAGGGGTATCTGACCCCATAGGCCAATCAATCAAAATAAGTCCACAGCACTCTTGATTCTTGCAGTGATACTGATTTATTACAAACGTATAATGTGACAAATCTCCAGAGTATGTAGTAGGAAAATGGGCAAAATATGATTCAGACATAATTAGTTTTTGAACGTTTTCGGCCAACTAGACCTTCCTCAGATTCATCTGTAAATAGAAAATATGTTGAAATTAAAACCAATAAAAAATGGACAATACCTCATGGAGTATAAAGAAAAAGAAAAAAAGACAAACGAAAAGAGCGTAGACCAAGAGAATAAAATACTAGAGTATTAGAGAAGCTAGAAAATAGTAAGAAAAGAAGGAACGGCAAGGAAAAAAAAGAAGAAACACAAGGACAAGAAACGGATCATATGAGGAAATAACATGAAGGATCCTCCAAGAAAGAAAAGGCGAGTAACAAAAAAAGGGATAGAAAGATCCCAGGAAAATCACATGAAAGAAAGAAGAAGCCGCATAGGAAAACCAGAGAAATCACACAAGAAAAACAAAGAAGTCACACAGGAAAATCAGAGTAGTCACACAGGAAAATCAGAGAAGTCACTCAGGGAAATTGGAGAACCCACACAGGAAAAATAGAGAAGCCACACAAGAAGAATAGAGAAGTCACATGAGAAGAATAGAGAAGTCACACAGGAAGCAGAGAAGCCACACAAGCAGCCGAGAAAATACTGAGGGAGAGAGATATGTAACACAAAAAAAGGGGGGATACCACACAAAAGAAAGGGAAATATAGCAAGGGAGCAGAGATATAAAAGAGCAAGAAAGACATACCTAAGATAAAGAAGCCATACAATAAGTACCAAAGAATTGTATAGTACAGGGATGGTATAAAGTCGTCTGGGAGATGGGAGGAATAAAAATTGAATAAAGGGATAACCTGAAGCGGAGCAGAGGGTCTGGGCGTCACTGGAGTTGTCAGAACAGCACAGGACGCGTCCCGGTTATATAAGCGCCGCATGGGGCACCGCCGGCGCTCAGAGAGCAAACCGGAAGTGCCTGCGCATGCGCGTTAGATCACTTCCACCGAGTGGAACGCAAGCCGGAAGCCGGTCTGCGCTCCAGTCACGGACAGCGTCTAAAAGGAGAATAGGGGAGAAAACTGAAGAATGTAGAAGTAAAGGGGAGCAGGAGTAGAAAATGAAGGAAATAGATGGAGATAGATGGGACAATAACAAATGGTATAAGAATAGTGGTGAGTGAATAAATGAAAGAACAAATAGAATACATATAGGGGAGATGGGATTAAGAGATGGGCAAATAATATAAAGGGATGGTATAAAAGAAAAAAGGGGTGGTATAAACAGCAAGATATGAGAATAGACAAATAATAAAGAATAAAGTGAAGTCAATAAATAAACAAACAATGTAAGATGAAAATAATAGAAATGGACAAAATAAAAATAGTAGAAATGGACAAAAATAAATACATAATCAAATAAACAAAGGTGGTGGCTCAAAAAGAAGGGATATGATAATAGATAAGAAAAAGAAGGAAGTGGGGAAAAAATGGAAGAGGAAACACACGGAGTGGTAGATCGTTACCAATCCAGATGAAGAAATGAAGAAACGATAATGTAAAAGAGCATCATTTGGTCTTTGAAATAAAAAATTATAAAATTGGTGAATATACAACAATAAGTGTTAAAGAAGCTATATACATTATATACATTTATATACATTTAAAGTAATTCGTAAATGGTGGAACCATGGGTAAACAAACATCAGCCATATCCAAAAAGATTAAGTAACAGAGGAAAGAAAAATTAGTCAACATTTCAAAACCATTTACAATCGAACTCCCTATTGAGACCAAAAGGATAAAGGATCTGTAGCTTATGAATCCAAAAGGTTTCATGTTTCTTTAGGAGTTCATTGCGATTGCCTCCTCTCCTTTGTGGTGGTATGTGATCGATAATCTGAAATCTCAGTTGTGAGATGTGGTGTTTGTTTTGTTCAAAATGCGCTGGAATTGGGAGTAGGTTGTTGTGACATCTTATAGTTGATTTATGATGAGAAAATTGATCTTTAAAACTCTGCATGGTCTCACCCACATAGGCGAGGCCACATGGGCATTTTAGTAAATAAACAACGAAATTGGAATCGCATGTGTAGTATCCATTAATCTTAAATGCTTTACCAGACCGAGGGTGTGTGAAATATTCCCCTTTGGTAACTGAAGAACAATGAACACAATGAAGACATGGAAATTTACCTGTTTTGGGTGTAGACAAGGTTTTCTGAATGGATGTTTTTTTATTTGCGCCTATATCAGCCCTGACTAAAGTGTCCCTTAAATTTTTTTGTCCCTTAAAACACTGAAGTGGAGGTGAAGAGAATTCGGTAATATTTGGATAAGAGTATTGTAAAATGGACCAGTGGCGTCTGATGATACTCATAATCTTGTAACTAAAAGGATGGAATTTCTGTACAAATGGAATACAAGTGGGACGTGTCTTAGGGTCCTTTTGCTGTTGAAACCTATTGGGAGCCTCAGTCTGTAGCTTAGAGAGGAGTATCGATGGATAACCCCTTTCTTCAAATCTGTGTGTCATCTCGGTGAGGCGAGCCTCACGAGTTTCAGGTTGATTCACAATTCTGCATACACGATTATATTGAGATATAGGTAGGGATTTCTTAGTGGCCGAAGGGTGATTGTTGGAATAATGTAAAAGACTATTTCTATCTGTAGGTTTTCTGTACAAATCAAAATTAATGGCACCTTCTGAATCTTTCAGGACCAATGTATCAAGAAATTGAATCTCGGAGTCATGGTAGTGGAGTGTGAATTGGAGCTCTGGAAATACCGTATTGAGAAAATTATGGAATGTCAATAGCGTTTCCAACCCGCCAGTCCATATGCAGAATACATCGTCGATGTACCTATACCATGCAAGACAGTGGAGGTTAAATAGTATATTGGGATAGACATGTTCATCTTCAAAAACTGCCATATACAGGTTGGCATAGGGGGGCGCTACATTGGAACCCATGGCGGTACCACATATTTGGAGGTAAAATTGATCTTGAAACAGAAAAAAGTTGTTCAGCAGTACCATTTTTAAAAGATCAATGCAAAACGCTTTAGCGTTGGGTTCAAAATTGTGGGAAATCAATATGATATTGACGGCTCGCAATCCTTTGTCATGTGTGATAGACGTGTAAAGGCTGCAGACATCAAACGTGACTAGAAAAGCGTCACTGGGAAGTGGAGAAAGATTTTTAATTTTCCCCAAAAAGTCAGAAGTATCTGATATGAATGAGGTGGTGTTTTTGACCAATGGGGTAAGAATTTTTTCAAGAATCACAGAGAGGGGGGAGAGTAAAGAGTCCGTCGAGGCGACAATAGGTCTGCCAGGAAGTTGCATAAGGTTTTTGTGGATTTTGGGTAATGTATATATGACAGGTGTTATAGGATGATGATTAGTCATAAAGTTAGCGGTTTTCTGATCAATGATGTTGAGTTCTAGGTATCTCTGAATCATTTCTTGAATCTTAATGCGAACAGAACATGTAGGGT
Source organism: Phyllomedusa bahiana (assembly GCA_025379985.1). NCBI lineage: Eukaryota > Metazoa > Chordata > Amphibia > Anura > Hylidae > Phyllomedusa > Phyllomedusa bahiana. The sequence continues at coordinate 71,930 of JAODAL010002041.1, forward strand.
CTTTATCTTGAGGAATATAGGTATTAACATCAGAAAGTTGTCTTAGAATTTCAGAGATATAGTATTTTCTATCCATTACAACCAGAGCACCCCCCTTATCTGCTGGTTTTACAATGATCTCAGGATCCTGTTTGAGAGATCTGACAGCCTCTCATTCAATATTAGTAAGATTGGATGACTATTTAAATGTACCACTTTCTACAACCCTTAAAAAGTCACGGATATCTTGTTGAACCAGATTAATATAGGTTTCTACCGGATGTGAAGAACGCAAAGGGTTGTATGAACTCTTATTACGTAAATTCAAATTAGATAACACAAAGATAGGTGTATTACATAATTCCTCAGTAGAGGATATATTGTCCATATTGGCAAACTGGGCTTTAAGCCGCAAATTGCGAAAAAAACGTTGTAAATCCCCTTCAAGGTTGAAAGTGTCAAGTCCAGTGGTGGGGCAGAATGATAGATCCTTGCTGAGGATGGCCATTTGAGGAGGACTCAGGACTTTGGAAGAGATTTAACAACAAGGTGGGACTCACCTGGGAGCGTGTCTGTACTCTTCTTGATCTTTGGTCCACGCCTCCGGCCCCTCCTGGTTGGTCTGTATTTCGTACTTGTCTTTGGCATCGGCTGCCTAAAAAAGGAACTCTTCTGTTGCCACCTGATTCGTATGAGCATTCACTTTCTGAACTTGAAGTGGGTTGTCGGTAATACGACCTTTGATATCTTTCTGGTTTAGGATCTCTCCAGCGGTACACACGATTATTACTGTAATCGTCAGAATCCCTGAGGAATTTGGTACGTTTTCTTTGTTCACTGGATGAACGAAAGTCCTGGATAATCTTGTCAACTTTAGACTTTAACTCTGTCCAGTCCTCGTTTGATGAAGTAGAGGAAATCTGTTGTTCAATCGAGAGTATACGTTCCCATGATTCGATCAATTTCTTCTGGAGAGTCTCAATTGTTAGCAAAATTATATCGAAAGAACATTTGTTTAAAATGGCTTCAAAACGTTGACAGTACACTGGGTCGGAACTGAAGATTGTAGGGCGAAGATTACATCTCAAACCCCGGGGAATACTCTGTACTTGGAAATATTCACTTAAAGTAGCTGCATGTAATTCATAAGATGTTAAACGTCGCAGTTTTCTTTTCGTATTCCCTGTAGTGTAGCTTTACAGCAGGGACTTGTAGGAATTGGCGTGATGATGTCACCGTGGCAATTATCCTCTCAGCTTCAATGGAGTCGTATGAGAAAGTAGACATATCTTGTAGAAACGGGTGCTGACCATCAAAGGATACCGTAAATCTTAAAGGGAATGATGTCGCACACCAAAGGATCAAGAGTAGATTATAAGGTGCTCATGGAAGGGGTATCTGACCATAGGCCAATCAATCAAAATAAGTCCACAGCACTCTTGATTCTTGCAGTGATAGGGATTTATTACAAACGTATAATGAGACAAATCCCCAGAGTATGTAGTAGGAAAATGGGCAAAATATGATTCAGACGTAATTAGTTTTTGAACGTTTTCGGCCAACATTTTATACCATTTGTTATTGTCCCATCTATCTCTATTTATTTCCTTCATTTTCTACTCCTGCTCCCCTTTACTTCTACATTCTTCAGTTTTCTCCCCTATTCTCCTTTTAGACGCTGTCTGTGACTGGAGCGCAGACCGGCTTGCGTTCCACTTGGCGGAAGTGATCTAACAGGCAGGCGTGGCACTTCCGGTTTGCTCTCTGAGCGCCGGCGGTGCCCCATGCGGTGCTTATATAACCGGGACGCATCCTGTGCTGCTCTGACAGCTCCAGTGACGCCCGGACCCTCTGCTCCGCTTCAGGTTATCCCTTTATTCCATTTATATTCCTCCCATCTCCCAGACGACTTTATACCATCCCTGTACTATACAATTCTTTGGCACTTATTGTATGGCTTCTTTATCGTAGGTATGTCTTTCTTGCTCTTTTATATCTCTGCTCCCTTGCTATATTTCCCTTTCTTTTGTGTGGCATCCCCCTTTTTTCTGTGTTACATATCTCTCTCCCTCAGTATTTTCTCGGCTTCTTGTGTGGCTTCTCTGCTTCCTGTGTGATTTCTCTATTCTTCTCGTGTGGTTTCTCTATTTTTTCATGTGTGGCTTCTCCAATTTCCCTGAGTGACTTCTCTAGTTTTCCTGTGTGACTTCTTTGTTTTTCTTGTGTGACTTCTCTGGTTTTCCTATACGGCTTCTTCTTTCTTTCATGTGATTTTCCTGGGATCTTTCTATCCCTTCTTTTGTTACTCGCCTTTTCTTTCTTGGAGGATCCTTCATGTTATTTCCTCATATGATCCTTTTCTTGATCTTTTGTTTCTTCTTTTTTTTCCTTGCCGTTCCTTCTTTTCTTACTATTTTCTAGCTTCTCTAATACTCTGGTATTTTATTCTCTTGGTCTACGCTCTTTTCGTTTTTCTTTTTTTCTTTTTCTTTATACTCCATGAGGTATTGTCCATTTTTTATTGGTTATAATTTCAACATATTTTCTATTTACAGACGAATCTGAGGAAGGCCTAGTTGGCCGAAAACGTTCAAAAACTAATTATGTCTGAATCATATTTTGCCCATTTTCCTACTACATACTCTGGAGATTTGTCACATTATACGTTTGTAATAAATCACTATCACTGCAAGAATCAAGAGTGCTGTGGACTTATTATGATTGACAAAACACAAAAGAAATCCACCAAAATGTCAAAAAAAAGATTGTTTGTAATTTGTTTAAAATGTCACTAAATTTTTTTAGACAAGAAGGTTATTATTCCAGAAAATGTGACACCATCCTACTGGGAAAGAATCTTCTGTTACTTTCATAATTAATCAAACTCTTAGTAGGCCAAGACTAAGTGTTAAGTGTTCATAAGTGTTAATTCATAAGCTACAAAATTAGTTAACTTGTTGTAACTGTGGCTGTTCAGGCCTCGGTGCAGTCCTCTGCCCGTAGAGGACGGCAGAGACTATGCTTTTGGCCATGATTCTGTGCCTGAAATATGTGTTCTTTGATCACCTACCAACTAGCAAGAATTCTGGCTCTCACAGACTCATTACATGTATTAGTTGCACCTATTTGAACTTGTTACCCGTATAAAAGATACCCGTGCACACAATCAGTCACTCACACTCCAATCTCTCCGTTATGACCAGGACCACAGAACTGTCTAACGACACCAGGAACAAAATAAGGCTGGAGCGGGCTACAGGATAATAGGTAAGCAATTTGGTGAGAAGGCAACAACTGTTGCAATTATTAGAAAATGGAAGAAACACAAAGGTGGACATGTCTGAAAACTGTCTTCAGAGCACTATATGAGATGAAAGAGGAACACTGATTGGTTTCTATGGGCAACAAGAAAAGTCTTAGACCAAGACAGTTTTCAGACATGTCCCCCAAAATGTCTGTCAATCTTTCTGGGTCTGGGGCTTCATACAAGATCTCACCTCATGGGGTAAGGATGATTCTGAAAAAGGTCAGGAATCAGTCCAGAACTACACGAGAGGACTTGGTCAATGACCTAAATAGAGCTGGGGTCGCAGTCTCAAAGATTCCCGTTAGTAACACACTATGGCATCATGGATTAAAATACTGCAGGACACGCAAGGTCCCACTGCTCACATTTGCACATGACCAGGCCCATTTGAAGTTTGCCAGTGACCATCTGGATGTACCAGATGAGGTATGGGACATGGTCATGTGGTCAGATGATACCAAAATAGAACTTTTTGGCATCAATGCCACTCGTCGTTTTTGGAGGAAGAAGATGAATACAGCCCCAAGAACACCGTTCCAACTGTGAGGCATTGGGGTGGAAACATCATACTTTGGGCGTGCTTCTCTACAAAGGGGATAGGACCACCGCACTGTATTGAAGGGAGGATGGATGGGGCCATGTATTGCAAGATTTTGGCAAACAACCTCCTTCCCTCAGTAAGAGCATTAAAGATGGGTCATGGCTTAGTCTTCCAGCAACACAGTTACTCCAAACTCACAGCTAGGGCAATTAAGTAGTGGCTCTGCAAGAAGCATTTCAAGTTCCTGGAGTGGAATAGCAAGTCTCCAGACCTGAACCCATTCAAAAATCTTTGGAGGGAGCTGAAGCTCAATGTAGCCCAGTGACAGCCCTGCAATCTGAAAGATCTGGAGCAGATCTGTATGGAGGAATGGCTAAAATCCCTGCTACAGTGTGTGCAAACTTGATCAAGAAGTACAGGAAACATCTGGCGACATGTATGAACAGGGCTGCGCCAGATATCTGGCATCTTTTCAGCCCGATATCAGACGCAGCCCCGTTCACTACATTTTTAAAGGGCCCATACGTCAATATCGGGCATATTACATAGCGCCCACGGCACTTTGTAATACTCCTGATTTCGGGGGGCATGAGGGAGGTGGGGCGCACTAGAACTGTACAAAGTTATAGATTTATAGCTTCGCTTCGGCATTTCTAGGCGCATTACTGCTGGAACAGGTAGACCACTTTCAAAGTGGTATACCTGAGCCAGAATTGTCATACAAGCGCTAAAATTAGCCTGATTTATGACCCGCTGCGTCATATGAATCCTGTTAGAGAGGGTTCATAAATGAAGCGCATTCTAGGCTATTATCATGAGCGTGAAATTTGCCGTTTAAACGCCAAATTTCATACATGTCTCCCCTGATCTCTGTAATTACTAACAAAGGTTTCTGTACCAATCATTAAGGGCGACATGTATGAATGGGGCTGCGGCAGATATCTGGTGTCTTTACAGGCCGATATCAGGCACAGCCCCCTTCATGCATTTTTAAATCTCCTGCACGCCACTCCCAGATGCATTACATAGCACCTGTGGTTGTAATGCGGGGCGCACTATAAGGCCGTGTTCACACGGCTTATTCCCGACGGATTTGTGAGCCGTATTGAGCTCACAAATCCACCGTGAATAAGGGGCGGACGGGGGCGCCGCTCCCGGCCCCATAGACAATGCTTTGTTTACGGCGCGTCGCGCGTAAATAAAGGGGCATGTACTTTCTTCCCCCCGCGGCGATTCGCCGAGCGGGGAAGGAGCGACGGAACCCACTCCCTCTCTATGAGAGCAGTGGATTACCGTAATGACAGGGACGGATTGGCGCCGTACTGAAGCGCAAATCCGGCGCGGAGTACGGCGCCAATCCATGCCCAAATAAGCCGTGTGAACGAGGCCTTACCGTAGTGAAGCTACATATTTATAGCTTCACTACGAAATTTCTGGGCACATTACAGCTAGAACAGGTATACCACTTTCAGAGTGGTATACCTGATCCCGAACTGTCGCCCAAGCGCTAGCATGGTCCCAGATGTATATTACAGTTGGCCTCATGCTGTATCACCTGCATAGACCATCACAATTGTGGCAGCTAAGGGAAGGAAGGAGGGAGCTTCCTCTGTCCCCATCGGAGCATCCGTGAAACGATTGCGGGCTCCGATGGCTTCCCTGACAGCTTCCCTGGCTTCCAGGCTGTCTGTGCCGTCACTATGCCCGGCCGTGCCCTGTTAGTGATTGAAAGTTGCCATGGAAAGCAAATATTCCTGTGTTCTGCTCTACATTGTAACAGTAATCGAAAGATCTAAAGATCACTGTTACAGGTTCTCTATGTAGAACAGTACAAAAAAGTAAAAAAGTACAAAACACCAATCACAGCAAAAAAAGATCAAAAATAAATAAAGCATGCATATTTGGTATCGCTGCATGCGTAAAGACCTACCCTATAAGGTTATTTAACCCACACAGTGAACACCGTAAAAAAAACAACAACAAAAACTTGGAATTGCGATTTTTCTTTTATCACACAGCACATAAAAAGCATTCAAAAACTTATAGAAATGCCAAAATGGAACAATTGAAAATGTCAGTTCATCCCACAAAAAATATCCTTACACAGTTCTGTATACATAAATAAAAAAGTTATGGCTATCAGAAAATAATGATGCATAAATATTGTTTTACACAACAAATTGGGTACCACTGTAATCGTATTGACCCACAGAATAAAACTAACTTGTCACGTATATTGCACAGTGAGCTCTGTAAAAAATAAAAATTAAAAACACTACTAGCATTGCTGTTTTTTTTCACCCTGGCTTCTAAAAAAAGGATTTAAAAATGATCAAAAAGCCTTGTCCCCCAAAAAATTATACCAATAATAACATCGACTCATCCTGCAAAAAATAAGCCCATACACAGAAAAATAAAAAAAGTTCTCAGGCTATGGCAATGCAAAAATGTGTTTTCCTTTTTGAATAAAAGTGTTTTTATTGTGTAAAGTAGCAAAACATTAAAAAAATACAAATTGGGTATCGCTATAATTGTATCGACGTACTGAGTAAAGCTAGCATGTCAATTAAACCACACTGTGACCATTGTAAAAAATGAAACTTAAAAAACATTACCAGGATTGTTGCATTTTATTCAAAATGCCTCACAAAAACCTTGATAAAAAAGATCAAAGTACCAATAAAAACATCAACTCATCCTGCAAAAAGCAAGTCCTCAATCAGATACCTGTTCAGAAAAATAAAAAAGTTATGGCTATGAGACTATGACTACATAAACATGCAAATTTTTAAAAACACATTTCTATGGTGTAAAAGGAATAAAACATAAAACAACATATACAATTTATATGATTGTAATTGTACCGACCCCTATAGTAAAGTTATCCTGTTATTAATACATCACGACGAACGCTGTAAAAATGAAACCCAAAAAACAATGCCGTTTATTTCCCATCATTTTCATGGTCCAGTGGTAACAAGAACTAAGGAACCCCTGTGCACTCAAAAAGCACAATACACCCCTAAATGAGATCCCTGAAGGCTGCAAAATCTGTGTTACCTCTCTTGTATGCCCTGCCTTGCACCCAAACAGCAGTTTACATCCACATATAAGGTATTGCCGAACTTGGAAGAGATTGCGTAACAAATTTTGGGATGCTGTCTATCCAAGATTCCTTGTAAAAATTAAACATTTTCAGCTTAAATTGCAGATTGTTGGAAAAAATAAACTTTTCATTTTCACAGCCTAACGCTAAAAAATGTGTGAAATATCTGTGGGTTTGAAATACTCACTACACCCCTGGATATATTCCTTAAGGGGTGTAGTTTCCAATATGGGGTCTTTTTAGGGGTGTTTTTTAAGTTTTAGCACCTTAGGGTGTCCGCAAACCTGAAATGACGCATTAAGAAAATCATAATGAAAATTAGACCCCAAAGTCCAGTAGCTGCTCCTCCTATTCAGAGGCTTGTGGTTGAGCAAAATAGCACACTAGGGCCATATATGGGATATTTCTAAAACCAGTAGAATTGGGGAAATTGATGTTGAGTTGAATTTCTCTTGTTATATCTACTGTGTTCCAGTGAATAATGGATACAAATTTAAAATCTGCAAAAAAAAGTGAAATTTCAAAATGTCACCTTCACTTTGCTTTAATTTCTATGAAACACCTAATGGGTAAATAAACTTCCTAAATACTGTTTTGAGTATTCTAACGGGCATAGTTTCTTTGATGTAGTCCTTTATAGAGGTATCTAACATACAGGCCCTGAAAAGTCACATCAGAACTGGATTGGTCCCTAAAAAATCAATGTTGCAAATTTTCTTGAAGATGTGAAAAATTATTACTAAATTTCTAAGCCCCCTAATGTCGTAAAAAAAATTAAAAGACATTTAAAAATGATTCCAACTTACAGCAGATGCTAGATGGTAGATGCAAGTTATCAACTATTTTGTGTGCAATAACTATCTGTCTTACAAACAGAAATTTTTGAACTATGAAAATGGCAAATTTTTCCAAATGTTGACGATATTTTGATATTTTTCATAAAGAAACAAGGATTGTATGGGCCAAAGTTATTCTCACACTAAGCGACAAATGACAGATTTGAAAAATGGGGCTGTCAGGGAGGTCCAAACTGGATGTGGTGGTAAGAGGTTAAATGCAATCCCAGAAAATGTTTTATCCTAGGTACTGTTCTGCAAACACAAATAATTTTATATGGGTATGCATCACATGGGCATTGCCCCAAAGTACACCTAAATAACTGTTATCTACTGCATCAAAACATATTGGGCGACATGTATTAACGGAGCTGCTCCAGTTTTCTGGTTTATTTTGAGCTGAAAAGAATGTATGAACAGGTGCACTCTAAACTTTGGCGCGGTAAGTCCCTTTATAATGCACCAAAGACACTTTTTAATGTGCCAAAGTTTAGGGGCGTTCTGGGAGCATGTCGCGCCACATTCACAGAAGTATACACATTTATGATACTTTGATGCCAAATCTAGGTGCAGCCAGAACAGCCAGACCAGGTTTAAAGTGGTCTGCCTGAGCCAGACTTGTCATATTGACACTACACTGCACCTGTATGTATGAACCGCAGAAGAACAGCTTCATACATTCTGGCGCATTCTACACTACCTTAAAGCTGTTTAGAACTGGCCTATCAGCGCCAACGTTCATACCCATCGCCCATAATGCTTGTTGGGAGTACCCATGGATAAGACAGATAATAATGAGCTTGAGTTTTTTTTCCAAATTATGGGATCAGAAGCATATTTTTTCTAGAGCAAGAATCACACTTTATAAATTCCCATAGGACCAATTCTTGCAGAAAATAAGCAAAACAATGAAGCTCACATGTTTACACCCAGGAGAGCATACATTTATCACATTTCTTTATTATTGTTAAAGAATTAACCAAGACTTTCTTTAAGGATTGCTTTTTATGTTAAAGATCTTGCAAAAACAAGTCAATTTGCAATATGTGTCCATTAACAGTGTCCTACCTATTCCTCAATAGCCCCTTTTGTAAGGGCTGCATCAGCTCTTCAGGTTGCTATAGCTACAGACCTGTTCAATCTTTCCTCATAGGGTGCCAGCGCTGGTTGCTATAGCTACAGATCTCAGCAGATCCTCACTGCAGGCCAGTAGCAGCAAGTAAGGTCAGTAAACACCCCCTGAATTCAAAAATGAAACAGAGAAAACAGGACTGAAGTAACATGAATCAATGTAGTGAGACAATCCCTTAAAGAGGACCTATCACCATTGAGCATACTAAGCTAAATTACTGTAGGGAGGATGTAAATATGATTGAAGATAAAGTAAAATACCTTTGGGAGCAAGATGACTGGAAAAACAGTCATTATCTTATGAGGCAGTCAGCTAGTAAACTGTTTATGGGAGCAGCCATCTTGGGAATGGCAGATTAGCGTGTTGTGTCCATATAGGCCACACCCCCTGATTCTATGCTTGTGTGCGCCAGGATTCCAAGCTTGTATGCACTGTAGGCACCACAATTACAGCTCCAGTCCTGTTGTTTTTATCTCCACACCTGTATATCTAATTCTAGGATTGTAGAGATAGCGTGCTATCTAAGCCTATCATGTTTGATTCTGTGGCAGTTTATCTATTCTTTATGTACCACTATTTATCTAGTTCAACCTACTGTATAAAGGTATGTTCACACAGCGTTTTTTACATGTGTGTTTGGATCTGTGTTTCGGACCCTAAACGGACCCAAAAATGTATCTAACAATGTGCAGTGTGATTTCCATTGCTTTCAATGTAAACACACACATCGGGGTTCAGAAGGATGATCGCCAACGTGTGTTTTACTTGCGTCTTTCTGATGCGTCTTTCGAATTCATTCAAAGACTTGCCATGTCCATTCTTGATCCGTTTGACGCAGCAGACGCTCTATTTAAAACTATAGGGTGCGATCCTGCTGCAGCCAAAACACATCCAAACACTTTGGGTGTGTGTTGGATGTGATTTACGCAGCACTTTTGAATTCGTTTTTCAGATTCGAAAAACGTATTCAATACGCCGTGTGAACATCCCCTAAAACTCTGTGTGTGCAACTGAGTAAGTGCATCTGTATCACACCGCATTCTGGTGAACACGATCACAGTACCCATCACTACAAACACACATATGTTGAACCTGTCCAAATGAAAAACACCATGATGGAAACCTGACAGACTGCATTATAATTTCTGATGCTACAGAGTGCTCATTAGTCCGTCAGGGCATAATGAAAAAGAAAAGAAGAATACTTCCTAGACGCTCTCGTTCCGCTGCGGCAGACATTCCTGTGATTCTGGCTGTAGCTGCGAATGTTCATCCTTCATGTGACGGATGCAGCCAGTCACAGGCCACAACATCCATGTGCACATGACACTTCGGCCTGTGATCGGCTGCAACTATTCTGTAAAGTATGAACATTCACAGCTACAGCCAGAATCACAGGAATGTCTGCTAAAACAGAACGAGAGCATCCAGGAAGTAAGTATTCTTCTTTTCTTTTATTTTTCCTTATGCCCTGACGGACTAATGAGCCTTCTGTAGCATCAGAAATTATAATGCAGTCTTTCAGGTTTCCATCATGGTAGTTTTTCATTTAGACAGGTTCAACATATTAGTAGTGGAAGGTAAATAAAGAGCTCAGTCCCAGGGATATAGGGCTTTTTCCATAAATCCCTGGGACATACCTGTGGCCCCCTTGGATAGTCCATGGAATCTGGGACTGTCTTGAGGGATCCAGGCTGGTTGGGAGGTATGCATATATCAATACTTTTATAAATATATATATAATCATACATCATACATCCACACAAATGGTGTATATAAAAACATATATACAACCACAGGTACACATTAATATACATATATGTCTACTGTCTGTATGTGTGTGATGATTGTACCTGTTCAAGCATCAGGCCCCTTCAGTGACAGCATTGTATGTGAAAGGGTGGGCAGGGGGTCTGGTCCACAGAGTGTATTGTCACTGCATGGAGATGGGGGAGGAACAGGGGCGTAGCTACAGGGGGTGCAGCGGTAGCAGTCGCTACCGGGCCCAGCAGCCTGAGGGGGCCCAAAAGCCTTCCTGCCACATAAGAAGATACTAGCATTGTAAATGACATTGGTAACTGGGGGGCTCCATTTCACTTTTCGCACCAGGGCCCAAGAGCTTGAAGTTATGCCTCTGGGGAGGAAGGTCTGCAGACAAGCACAGCCAGCCTGCCGAAGTTTGCCTCGTCCCCTGCACAGGGAAAGCCACTACTTCTCTCACCACTGTGTTTAAATAAGAACCATAGAGGAAGCCTCAGCTGATAAGAGTCTCCCTGCCTCTACTCAGCAGTGATAAGAAACTTCAGAGCAGGGCTCTGTGTGACTGAACTGGTGAGGCTCCTCCTGAGCTTTCAGCAGCTAAGCCCTATCCGTCCTGTACTGAACCTCCGTGACTTACACAGTCATCTAGCGCTGTTTCTCCCTGTCCCCCGCAGTCTGTGCCGCTGGGGATTATGGGAGTTTGATGTCACACAAGCAGGGCATGCTGGGAGCTTCCTGGAAGGCTCCCTGGCGGCGACTTCAGCCTGAAGTCGGGAGGCACGAGACACACATTGTAAAATTAAACTGGGAAATGTTCACCTTTTTAAAAGACTTCTATATAAATACTTTATTGTTTTTTAAACAGCTTACAGTTTATGAATTAAAAAAAAAGGTGATAGGTACTCTTTAAGGACGCAGCCATTTTTGACCTTCCTGACAGAGCCTCATTTTCAAATCTGACTTGTGTCACATTATTTGGGATTAACTTGTTGATACTTTTTATCTATCCATGTAATTCAGAGTTTGTTTTCTTGAGACACATTGTATGTTATGTTAGTAAAGAATTTTGGACAACCCTTATTTGAAAAATTTCAAAATGTAATCAATTTGGAAACATTTTTCATTTTCAAAGTTCAAAAATGTCTGCATGCAAGACAGATGATTTTTCCTCACAAATATTTCATAACTAGCATCTACCAAATGTCTGCTTTAGATTGGCATCATTTTTTAAATGTCTTTTATTCTTTTGCAACATTAAGAGGCTTAGAAAATTAGTAATAATTTTTAACATTTTTAAGAAAATTTGCAACATTTATTTTTTTGAGGGACCAGTCCAGTTCTGATGTGGCTTTTAGGGGCCTGTAGGTAAAATACCCCCATAAATGACTCCATCTAAGAAACTACATCCCTTAACGTATTCAAAACAGTATTTAGGAAGTTTATTTACCCATAAAGTGTTTCAAAGATATTAAAACAAAGTGGAGGTGAAACCACAGGTCTTTTTTATCATTAGGCTGTAAAAATGAAAAGTTTATTTTTTTCCAACAATCTGCAATTTTAGTTGAAAATGTTTGTTTCATTTTTACAAGGAATCCTGGAAAAAAGCATCCCAAAATTTGTTAAGCAATTTCTTCCATGTTCCGCAATACCCTAAATGTGGGTGTAAACTGCTGTTTTGGCGCATGGCAGGGAACACTATTTGGCCTTTGGAACACAGATTTTGATGGGTGCCTTGTCACATTTGAAAAGCTAGAACAGGTGAAACCTTCCAGAAGTCACTCCATTTTGGATTCAACACCTTTCTTGGATCTCATCTAGGGGTGTATTGTGCATTTTGGGCACACAGGCATGCAAAAGTTTTTCAGCACTGGGCCATGAAAATGGGGGAAGAGGGAAACATATTTCCGCCATTGTTTTTGGGCTTAATTTTTACAGCATTGGCCATGAGGTTTTAATAACTGGATAACTTTACTATGCAGGTTGGTAGAATTAAAATGATAGAAATTTTATGTAGTTTTTTATGTTTCCTTACTTTTATACAATAGAAATGCATTTATAAAAAAATGTTTTTTTATAGTCTTATAGCCATAACTTTTTAATTTTTCTGTATATGGAGCTGATTAGGGGCTTGTTTTTGTGGGATGAGTTGACATTTTCATTAGTATCATTATGGGGTTCATATGATGCTTTGATTTCTTTTTGTAAAGGTTTTTGTGAGGCATTTTGAACAACATACAGCAATCCTGGTAGTGTTTTTTTTTTTTTTTTTTTTTTTACAGCGGTCACCATGCGGTATAAATGAAATGCTAGGTTGATACGATTACAGCGATTACAGCGATACCCAATTTATATATTTTCTTTATGTCTTACTGCTTTTACACAATAAAAACACTTTTATTCAAAAAGGAAAATGTTTTTGCATTGTCATAGTCTGAGAGCCATAATATTTTATTTTTCTGTGCATGGAGCTGTACATGGACTTGATTTTTGCAGGATGAGTTGAAGTTTTTATTAGCATAATTTTTTGGGGAACAAGGCTTTTTGATTGCTTTTAAATCTGTTTTTTGGAAGGCAGGGTGAAGAAAAATACTGCAATCCTAGTAATGTTTTTTTTATTTTTAACAGTGCTCAACATGTGTATATCAAACAAGTTAGTTTTACTCTGTGGGTCAATACAATTATGGTGATCTTCTGATATCCATAACTTTTTTTTCATTTTTCCATGTACAGGGCTGTGGAAGAGCTTTTTTACAGGATGAACTGATATATTTATTTTTTGCATTTATTTGACTTTTTGATCACTTTTTATTCCATTTTTTTGTACTATAGGATGAACAAAAATCACAGTTCTGTGACTTTTTTGTGTTTTTTTTACGGTGTTCACCATGTGGGTTAAATAACATGACAGATTTATAGGGTATGTTTTTACTGTAACGGCTCATGCTGCAGTCCGACTCCCAGGCCGCAAGCACGTCCGTTACTCTGCTGCGGGTCGTTCCCACGCTGACCCAGGGCTGCTGTTTGCTCACCTGCTCCTATCCTGCTTCCTCTTCAGCAGGTGTGCTCCTCTGCATCTTCCTCCCCACTAGGGGCGTGCGCATGTCAGTTCCCTAGATGTAAAGTGCCAGCACGCAACAGGTAATGCTGCTCCTCCAATCCCATTCTTGCAGGAGCTTCTTAAGGATGCCTTTTCCTGCTCTCCACGCCCAGTTGTTGGTGTCCAATTCTAGTGTTTGCTTCTTGCATACGTCTTCCTACCTCCTCTGCCATTGCCTGCATCCGTTGTTACCTGTCCACGTTTATCTGCTGACATCGTTCCAGTCGTGCCTGCCAGTCCTCCCGGGGTGCCGCTCTGTGTCCTGGCCTGTTCCGTGCCTACTACTTCGACTGTCAATACTGGGGCCTGCGTTGAGGGTAGCGACCTAGGGGTTACCCTGCAGCTAAGTCCTTCCCGCTTTGCGGCGGGCGCCGGTGAAGACTAGTGGCCCCTTAGACTCCGCTCCTCGGCGTAGGTTATGCCAACTCCCTGCGGTGACCAGTGAGTCCACTATCCTCTCCACAGACCATTGTGACAGTACAACTGGGCCATGGATCCCGCTGAAGCGCTGCTGCCGGATACCGAGAGTCTCGTTGCTGAAATTGCATGCCAGGGTGCACGCAAAGAGCAGCTGTTCGTGATGCTACAGAACCTAGCGACCTGACTCCCTGAGACTCTGCCCACTCTGGTTTCCATACCATCTCCCGCCCCAGTGTCCGTTCCTGCTCCTGCCTTGCCAAGTGGCTCCTCCCTGCACTTACCGCTGCCTCTTCGTTACAGCGGTGACCCCAAGGCCTGCCGAGGATGTCTGAATCAATGTACGATTCACTTTGAGGTTCTTGCCCACCAGTTTGCTTCAGTTCGGACAAAGGTGGACTTCATCATCTCGCTGCTATCTGGTCAAGTGCTGGCCTGGGTTACTCCCCTGTGGGAATGAGGGGATCCAGTGACTGCCAACCTGTCGCACTTCCAGGCGGCCTTCCGGAAAGTATTTGAAGACCCTGGTTGTGCCTCCTCTGCTGCCTCCTCGCTTCTCCGGCTCCGACAAGGGGATTCCACGGTGGGACAGTATGCTGTACAGTTCCGGACCCTGTCTTCTGAACTGTCCTGAAACAATGAGGCTCTGGTCACGACCTTTTGGGAGGGGCCTGCCGGGAGCATCAAAGATGAACTAGCAGGGCGTGATCTGCCTACCTGTCTGGATAACCTCATCACCCTGGCCACCCGCATCGATGTTCGTTTTGCTGAGCGTCAACAGGAAGTTCGGCGAGATTATGATGCCTCTTGGCCCCGCAGCCTATGAAGGTAGATCGAGCCCATCAATCTGAAGAAGAAAAGACCCACAGGAGGAATATGGGATTGTGCCTCTATTGTGGGTCCTCTGAGCATCTTCTAAGAGACTGCCCGATCCGTCCGGGAAACTCCAGAGCCTAGGTTTTGTGGGAGAGGCAAACCTTGGCGAGGATTCTACCTCTCCACCTCTGACCATGTCGGTCAATTTCATTCTACCACTGGCTCAAGCCTTCAAGTGGCCGCCTTCATGGATTCGGGTTCTGCAGGTAATTTCATCCATCCTGCTTTGGTCTCCAAATTCCACCTACCCGTGGTTCCTCTGGCCCAGCCTCTTTCCGTCTCTTCTGTGAATGGACAGGGACTCTCCTGCACAATCCGGCATCGTACCCAGCCTTTCACCTTGCGTGTTGGGGTTCTGCATCAGGAACAAATTTCGTTTCTTGTACTACCCTGCTCTTCTAGTGCGCTTCTCCTGGGACTTCCTTGGTTACGCAGGCACAATCCAAACATCGACTGGAGGTCTGGTGAAATCACTCGATGGAGTAATCAGTGTCACTCATCTTGCATCTCGTTCTCTCTTCTGTCTCATTTTGAGGGTGCCTCTACTCTTCAGCCGGCCATCCCTGCTCTTACTGGACTCCCAGTGCACTACAAAGAATTTTCGCATGTATTTTGCAAGAAACAAGCTGAGACCCTGCCACCGCATCGGCCGTATGATTGTCCAATCGAACTCCTGCCTGGTGCCACCCCTCCTCGGGGTAGGGTATATCCGCTATCACGACCGGAAACTGAAGCAATGACAACTTACATCCAGGAGAATTTGGCTAAGGGCTTTATCTGCAAGTCGTCCTCTCCTGCAGGGGCAGGGTTCTTCTTTGTTGAGAAGAAGGATGGGTTCCTGCGGCCATGCATAGACTATTGTGGTCTGAACAAAATTACCATCAAGAACTGCTACCCACTGCCGTTGATTTCTGAATTTTTTCGACAGGATCCGGGGGGCCACAGTCTTCTCCAAACTCGACCTCCGAGGTGCTTACAATCTCGCCCCCACCGTGTTCCAAGAGTTTGTAAATGTCATCTTTTGTGATCTGCTATATGACTGTGTTCTGGTCTACTTTGACGACATTCTGATCTACTCCCCAGATCTCGAGTCTCATCGGTCCCATGTCCGTCAGGTTCTCACCCGCCCTTGGCGCAACCATCTCTACGCCAAACTGGAGAAGTGTTTGTTTGAGCTCTCCAGTTTGCCTTACCTGGGATACATGTCTCTTCGCAAGGTCTCCAGATGGACCCAGAGAAGCTGCCAGCTGTGCTTAACTGGCCACGTCCCATCGGCCTACGGGCTATCCAGCGCTATTGGCTTTGCAAATTATTATCGCCAATTTATCCCACACTTTTCTACTCTTGTGGCGCCCTTCGTCTCTCTCACTAAGAAAGGTAGTAACCCTCGCTTATGGACCTCCGAAGCTGAAGAAACCTTTACCCGACTGAAATCTGCTTTTGCTTCCGCTCCAGTACTCCATCGTCCGGATATTGAGACGGCCTTCTACCTTGAAGTTGATGCTTTCTTAGTCGGTGCCAGAGGCGGTTCTTCTCCAGAAGTCCTCCAAGGACAAGTTTGTTTCCTGCGGGTTTTTCTCTCGTACCTTTTATCCGGCTGAGAAGAACTATGCTGTCGGGGGGAGAGAACTTCTGGCCATTAAACTGGCCTTGGATGAATGGCGTCATCTTTTAGAGGGTGCCCTTCACCCGATTACCATATACCCGGACCATAAAAACCTCCTGTACCTGCAGACTGCTCGTCGCCTGAATCCTCGCCAGGCCCGTTGGTTCTTATTCTTCTCCCGCTTTAACTTTAACCTGCACTTCCGACCGGCTGCCTAGAACGTCAAGGCGGACGAATTATCCAGTGCCTCAGATACCGTCGATTCAGCACCAGAACTGCAATATCTTGTGTCTCCCGACTGTCTCGTCCTTGCTGCAGGCATAAAGCTACGAGAGATCGCTCCCAGTAAGACCTTTGTACGCTCCACACTAAGGAGGCAAATTCTGTCCTGGGGTCACGCATCTCGGATTGGTCACCCGGGGTATCGCAAGTCCCTTGATCTGATAGTCCGGCATTACTGGTGGCCCTCCCTCTTGAAAGACGTTAAAGACTTTGTGGCCGCTTGTCCCAACTGCGCCCAGAATAAAAGCTCCCGGCTGCGACCTGCTGGTCTCCTGTTACCACTTCCAGTACCAGAAGCACCTTGGACCCACATCGCTATGGACTTCGTTACGGACCTTCCATCCTTTGAGTGGTGTTCAGTCATCTGGGTCGTAGTGGACGGTTTTTCCAAAATGGCACATTTCACACCACTGACAGGTCTTCCATCAGCTCTGCAGTTGGCCACCCTGTTCGTGAAACACATCTTTCATCTGCATGGGATGCCGGCCAACATTGTTTCGGATAGAGGAGTCCAGTTCACCTCTCGTTTCTGGCGTGCCCTCTGTTCCCTTCTGCAAATTAAACTGGACTTCTCGTCGGCCTATCACCCTCAGTCCAATGGCCAAGTGGAACGAGTCAACCAGACCATGGTGAATTATCTGCGCCAGTTTGCTTCCGCCTGTCAAGATGACTTGGTTTCTCTACTACCCTGGGCTGAATTCGCGTACAATAACCATCCTAGCGAATCCTCCGGGAAGTCTCCGTTTTATGTGGTGTTTGGGCAGCATCCTCTCCTTCCTCTGCCTCTCTCGATTTCCTCGACGTTCCAGCAGTCAATACCCAAGTACGCTACTTCCTACAAATCTGGCAGCTTGTTCGTCAAGCTTCTGCCCTATTTAAGAAAAAAGCAGATAAGAGACGGAGAGCATCTCCCGTTTTCCAGCCTGGAGAAAAAGTTTGGCTCTCCTCCAAGCACATCCGTCTCCGAGTACCAAGCTTGAAGTTTGCTCCACGCTACCTTGGTCCTTTCTCAATCCTACAACAGATCATCCCGGTAACTTACAAACTCCATTTACCCCCCTCCCTTCGTATCCCCAATTCGTTTCACATATCTCTTCTGAAACCTCTGATTCTCAATCGGTACTCCCACAAAAGGGTTCCCCCTGCCTCCCCTCCCAGTGCCGATACGTGTGAGGTAAAGAGATCCTGGATATGAAGCTCTCCAGAGGTAAAATCTATTATCTCGTTGATTGGAAGGGCTTTGGTCCTGAAGACAGATCCTGGGAGCCTCAAGAAAATGTCAATGCTCCTAAGCACATCAAAAGATTTCACAGGCTTCGGTCCTGGGGTGGGAGGGGCCTTTTCCTGCTCTCCGCGCCCATTTGTTGGTGTCCAATCCTAGTGTTTGCTTCTTGCATACGTCTTCCTACCTCCTCTGCCATTGCCTGCATCCGTTATTACCTTCCACGTTTATCTGCTGACATAATTCCAGCCGTGCCTGCCAGTCCTCCTTTGGTGCCTTTCCGTGTCCTGGCCTGTTCCGTGCCTACTACTTCGGTTGTCACCGCTGGAGCCTGCGTCGAGGGTAGCGACCTGGGGTTACCCTGCAGCTAAGTCCTTCCTGCTTTGTGGCGGGCACTGGTGAAGACAAGGGGCCCCTTAGACTCCGCTCATCGGCGTAGGTTACGCCAACTCCCTGCAGTGACCAGTGGGTCCACTATCCTCTTCACAGACCATTGTGACAGTTACACACACGGTGATACCAAATATGCGTACTAGGGATAAGCGAATTGGAATTTGAATTCTGATGAAGTGGAATTTGTTTCGAATTTTAGGAAAAATTCGATTCTAAACGAAGCCGAATATCATGGCAATTCGTGGTAATGAATCTAAAATGGCCGCGAGCACATGGCGTGACATGAGGCAAATAACTATGGGAGAAAGAAAGGAACGCCTTCAATGACATATGCAGACATGCAGCCAATCAGCAGCTAGCCAGTTTCTGTGATGTCGCAGCCCTATAAATAGTACAGCCATGTTAAATTCTGCCATGTGTCTGTTATGCACAAAGATCTCCCTGTGGCAGGACTAGATTGCACTCTGTGCAAAATACTTCCGATTTTAGAGTTACTGGGGTGAAATATCTTTCAAATACACAGATGTATGTCATATATACACTTGTTTCTGAACCAGCATTTTTTTATTTTGGGATATTGCTTTCTGTGGCAGAGGTAATTTATTCAGTTATTGTGGTGAACTCTCTTTGAAATACAGTGTGTGTATTTTTGACATACACATATCTCCAATCCAGGCAGTTCAGTCTTTTGGGATATTGCTCTCTGTGCCAAAGAGTTCATTTTTTTCACTTATAATGTGAAACACCTTTGAAATACAGCTTGTGTATTTGTCATAGACACACATCTACATTAAACAGAGTTTGTTTTATTGTAAATTTTTTGATCAAACAGTATGTCAGACAGTGAGGTGGCAGGCCCCTCACATAGGAGGGGCAGTGGCACAATTGTTCCTGGAGCAGGCACAGGCACAGTACAGTAAGGGGACATCGCAGCAGGGGTCACTTGGCGACACCAGAGCTAAGGGTGTCATCTAGCCACAGTGTGTTGACCACCAGTTCAACGGTTGTTGAATGGTTGACTAGGTCATCAACTTCCTCCCAGAAGATATCTGACAACCCCAGCTAAGAGTCGGTGGGTTCATCAGACACAACTCTTAGTTGGCATGGCCCGGGAGCAGGTCAAGGGCCCTCAACTTTCCTCAACCTGCCTCTGTCCCGTTCGGTTCCCTCAGCCAGAGAACTATTGTTACAGGTGTCCCAGGCACACCCGCATCTACTCGCGGCGGCAGCTCTGACAGCCACTTACCTCACCACGCTCCTGTTCTCGTCCCGGTGCGCGCTCCTGCTGCCGGCCGGGTGTGCGCCTGCCCGGTACTCCAGGCAAATTTAAAGGGACAGCGTGCCGGTGATTGGTCTCACCGGGCGCTGACCCTATTTTAACCCTGCCTCTTCCTTAGCACCTTGCCAAATCGATAATGCCCTGTGCCTAGAGAGGAAGCGTTCCTGAGTATCTTGTTTGTCTACTGTGTACTGTACCTTCTGCCTCCGTCCCTTAATCAAGAACCATTGCCGCCTGTCCTGACCTTCTGCCTGTCCCCGACTACAAACTATTACCGCCTGTCCTGACCTTCTGCCTGTCTCCAACTACAAGCCTGCTTCACGATTCTGTACCGCGCAACACCTCGGCTGCCACTGCAAGCAAGTCACGTCAGGGGTAGCGACCTGGTAGCAATCCGCCGCAGCAAGTCCATCCCGCTTTGCGGCGTGCTCTGGTGAAAACCGGACCCTGGCGTGGCTTATGCCATCTCTTGTGGTGGTCCAGAGGATCCACTTCCACTGACCATTACAACTATTATGTGCTCTGGGCTCTGTGCCACTTAATAGTGAGGACGAACTATTTGAGGACAGTCAGCAGCTACTGGGCAGCAAAAGAGGTTGGGTAGACATCTGCTGCTGCTTGCAGAAGACGGGCAAGTAGTGATGTGGAGAGTGGCATGGGAGGTTATGTTGTGAGCGGTCAGGCTCTGTACACCGAGACCATTGAGGAGTACAGCAGTGACAGGCAAACACTAATCAATGACGATGTAGCCGATCACACTTGGGAGCCGGGTGAAGCAAGGGCTACATCATTATCATCGCGAGAAGAGAGCGATAGCTTGCGCAGCAGGCAGCGGCGCAGCCAGCAAGTCGGTAGTGTGGCCAGGAGTCAGCAGGGTGGCAGCAGTGCGAGGTCGGAAACCAAACTTCGCAGATCCCTTCTGGCCCAGAAAGTAGTGGTGCAGGGGCTCACCGAGGCAGCGGTGATAGTAGTCAGTCAGTGTGGAACGTTGGTGGTAAAATCACCTACTCGGCGGTGTGGCAGTTTTTTGCCAAGACACCAGAGGAGGTGAACATGGCTATATGTGAAATCTGTGGGCAGAAAGTGAAGTGTGGTCAGGGACCTAATGTTGACACACAGCATTGCGTCAACATATGCAGCGTCAACATTCAGTGGCCTGGGAGAAACGTGTCTAAGATGTGGTGGTCCATCCAGCCGCAGCAACAGCAGCAGCACCCAGTGGCACTCATCCCATTTCAGGCAGTCAAGGTTCCACCACCTCTGCTGAAGGGAGCGGTCTGTCTTTCCCATCATCTACTGGTCCAGATGCTCCTGCTCCTCGCCACTCATGGCGCCAGCAGTCGTTCACCGAGGCGATTGCCAAGAGACAGCAGTATGCATCTAGCCATCCTAAGGAGCAGAAGCTGACCATGCTCCTGTCCAAGTTGGTGGTACTGCAGTCCCTCCATTTTCAAGTGGTGGACTCTGCACCACTCGGAGAACTGATGGCTTGAGCTGAGCCGAGGTGGAGAGACCCAAGCTGTAATTTCTTTTCGAAAAAGGCAGTACCAACTCTGAACAAATATGTAGAAGAGAAGGTAGGCCAGTCCTTGAGCCTGTCAGTGTCTTCCAAAGTGCATGACAGCGCGGATGTGTGGAGCTATAACTACGGTCAGGGACAGTAAATGTCCTTTACGGCCCATGGGTAAATGTGTTTTCCTGCCCAGCCACACCAGCAACTTGGACAGGAGACGTCGCTTTCTCCTCCACGTTGTCAAACTACTGATCCAGCGCCAATGTCCGCCTCCTCCTCCTCCACCACCTCAGCCTCCACAAGTCTTAGTGCTCCTCCAGCATACCACATGTGCAGGGCACGGCGGTGTCAATTAGTTCTACACCTGGTTTGCCTGGGCTAACAAAGTCACACGGGGAGGAATTGCTCCGCGTCATGAAAGACGAAATCGATTTGTGGCTTTCTCGGCGACAACTGAAAATCGGAACCATGGTGACAGACAATGGAAAGAACAAGGTATTTGCGCTGTGCTGATGAGGGCTGAGCCATGGGCCCTGCATGACACACGTTTTTAATCTGGTTGTCAAATGGTTCCTCTAGTCTTCCACCCATCTGCAAGACATTCTAAGAATGGCCAGGAAACTTTGCATGCACTTCAACCATTCCTACACCACCAAGCACACCCTCCTTGAACAGCAGCGGCAGAAAAGGCTCCCCCCCAATAGGTGATATGCGACATTTCCACCCGTTGGAATTCCAGCCTCTATATGTTGAACCGACTCCATGAACAGAGAAAGGCCATTAATGATTTCTTGATGATCTAAGCGGACAGGAGTACTCCCCTGTGTAATTTTGATGTCAACCAGTGGCAGCTCATGCGTGACACCTGCCGTTTGCTCAGGCCCTTTGAGAAGGCCACGTTATTTGTCAATCGCCAGGACTACGGGATGAACAACGTCATTCCACTGTTTCATGTCCTGGAACAGGTGCTGCAAAATCTGTCTGGTCAGGGCACTGCAGACGTGGTGACCATATCTCACAGCAATATGAGTCCAGTGGGGGCTGAACTGGAAGAGGAGGACATTGGTGCACAAGCAATGTCTGGCGAAATGAGCGGTTTTTCTACCCAGGTGACAGGAGAGGAGGAGCAGCCGGAGGAGGTAGAGGAAGATGAGGCAGATGACCCAGACCCAATGTGGCAGTATACAGTGGAGATGGAGGCAGGGAGTCCCTCAGAGTCACTTGCGCAGATGGCCTGCTGCATGCTGATTTGCCTGGGTAGTGACAAACTGAATAGTCACCACCCAGCAGAGGGATGATTTGGCTGTCCACCTCTTGAACCTCATATGGCCCAAAATGGGCGCCTTTTATTCACCTGCCAAGAGGGAGGATAAACTTAAGTACTGTAGAGACATTCTATGTAGTTAGTTGGCTGCTGCCTATCTGCACCATCGTCCATCCTCTCACAGGTCTGACCGGGGGGTTCCTCAGTGCTCATGTACCACTGCCACGGCTGCTGTGGAGGGTGGGGGATAGGAGCAGTACCAGCTCCATCAGCAGCAACCTGAGTCTGGAGTCGTTGATGAGCAGCATACTTCAGTTGCCTAGTGAGGAAGGTACTCACCAGCACCTGGAGCAGACCCTGAACCAGCAGGTGGTGGCTTACTTGAACAGTACCCTTCCACCCCACATTGAAGATTCGCTGGACTACTGGGCCGCAACTTGTGGCCGCATCTTGCCGAGTTTGCACTGGAGAAGCTGTTTGCCCGGGGAGTAGTGTGGGTTTAGAGCGCGTGTTCAGTGCGAGGGGGCATAGTTACCCCAAGGAGAAGTCACTTGTCCACCCAAAATGTGGAGAGACTCACCTTTGTCAAGATGAATCAGGCGGGGATAAGTCAGGATTTCTAATCTGATGCATCAGATTAGATCAGTCATGCCGACTCACCCAAACTTTGACAAATGAGTCTAGATTCTTCTGGCTACCTGTCTCAGCTACTATTCAGATGCTGCCATCTGCCTGATGCCCAAATCTGTGCAGTGGGGCTTCTACCCCCCACCATCTTTAACCCGGGGGCTGGGTTTTTCCACCCCTCCCCCCTTTTCCCCTGGGCCAAAATTTTTAGCCCTTTGATTTGCTGCCCCCCATCAGGTTCCTCATGTTTTTGCTTTTGGGTGTACCTCCAGCCCATTTCCCATGTACTCTTGGTTGATGTTGCTGCTGCCCTCCCCATTAAAGTCCTAATCTCCACCTAAAAAATTTTGTGATTGTGCCACTTCTGGTTTATGTGCTATTTCTGTTTCAGCCCCCCAAAATCCCCACCCGTGTAAAAATGTGCCCCCTCTGTGGCCAATCAAGTGCTGCCCCCTCCCCAAATTTTTTATTGTGAATTGTGGCCTTTTCTCGTTGTGTTTACTCCCCAATTGGATTGTGCCACTTGTGGCCTAAATTTTGCTGTTGCCCCCTCCACAATTGTCCTGGGCACTTGTGGCCTACTCATGTGTGCCCCCTCCCAAAATTTTCATTTTTGCCCCTCGGGGGTTACTGTGTGTCCCTTAAATTTTCATTTTGGGCCCCTCTGTGGTTATATGGTTTTGGGCCCCCTACAATCTGTATTTTGCAATTGGGGCCCACTCAGTGCTGCCCAATGGGCAATTTACTCGGGCCGCGCGGGTTTCCTTTTTGCTGTTTTCCCCCCCCCACTTTTATGACATTGCCACTAAGTTTTGGTTTTCCCCCTTTTTTTAATTGTCGAAGGAAAGAAAAAAGGGCAAACCCCAACGATTGTGTCTTAGAGAGACGTTAAGGCCAGTATTGACCTGGTTTTGTTTGATTGGGGTTTTCTGATTTATTTTTTTTTTTTGGAGCCCAAAATCGGAGTTGGGTACAAAACACAGAAGAATGCAATATTCCATTTTTTGTCATTCTTTGTTGGGGTCAAATCCGTTTTTTTTGGCTTTAGCAAATTTGAGGATTTTTTGACCCCATTGGAACCAGACCCCTGATGGATAATGGAAGGGCAAAATGATCAATGACGTCAAAGCAAAAAATTTGGGAACCTTCCATCTTATGAGGGGGGGTGCTTCCCTTTTATAGTGTTTAAAAAACAAAGGGTTTGTATAATTGTGAAAACTTTTGGGTGAAGTGTTGGAAAAGGTTTTGGGGGTTTGGCCCCAGTTGTTTTTTAGGGGGGCTGACATTTCCCCCGCAGGGGTCATTCCCCCTTCCGTTATTTGGTATTTTTAATGAAAATGCCCAGATAAGTGAAGGATGAAGCGATTTAAAAACGGCCCCGTTTAAACTGGTGTATCTAATTAAGGGATTGGGTTTAATACAAAACCCCCCTCCCCATGTATATTTTTGCATGGAATTTTTTACAACACCCTACAGGCTCTCTGCAACCCGGAAAAAGTGTTTTCTAAGCTTTGTTGAGTCAATTTGGAACTAAACGAAATTTGGGTGAAAATTCGGAAAATTGGGACTCTAATTTTTTAGAAAATTCACGAAATTTTAAGGGTTTCTTTATTTATTTTTTTTTTTTTTTATCTTTTTTGGGACGATTGCCATTTGTAAAGGGGAAAAGGACAGTGTACAAGTTTTTATTTTATTTCTGTGTTTTACTTTTTTTAACTTTTTCTCACTTTTTCACTTTTTTTTTTTTTTTGTACCCACATGGATCGCTGTTACAATGGAGACCAGTACACAGCATAACCACTGTGTACTTGTCTCCATGGCAACTGTCAATCATTATGCCCGGCCATGCCAGCATAGCAACGTGACACACAACTGGGAAGCCTTTGTTAGGCGATTATACTGCGGCAGTGCCGATTGGGACAGAGGGAGCCCCTCCCTCTGTTTCTCACTTAGCTCTCCCTAAAGGGTTAATCGGCCCACACTGGATTAAACTCAGCTTGGGGCCAATGCTGTGGGATACCATCTGTAATGTACAGCTGGTTTTCCATAGCAATCGTGCAAATTCTATTTTAGGCTTCACACAATCCTCAAGACGTAAATTTATGTCCATTTGCAGAATCCTTACCCAACTTGGACGTAAGCTTTCATCCAATGTCGGAAAGGGTTAAAGGAAAGGGCTGTAAAGCTACAATGATGAACCCAGTTGACTGTTTATGTCTTGGCTGGACCATACTTTCAAAGGCAGGTTCTTAATTGTCTTAGAGGTATATCTTCTTAAAAATTGTGTTTGTCCACTGTGGTGATATCTT
Organism: Phyllomedusa bahiana; assembly: GCA_025379985.1. Lineage (NCBI taxonomy): Eukaryota > Metazoa > Chordata > Amphibia > Anura > Hylidae > Phyllomedusa > Phyllomedusa bahiana. The sequence goes on from JAODAL010002041.1 coordinate 97,477, forward strand.
TAGCAACTGAGAATAAAATATGTGGTATTAAGGAGGAATACAATTATATAGACGTGTTGAAAAGTAACTCTATACTGGGGGACACATTGTGGACAGGTTTGCAAAAAAACTGCCTATAAAGAAGCTATACAAATAAAAAGATATTTCGTGTATTAAGTGTAAAATGTGTAAATCCACATGATCAAACACAGACAAGTTTAGAAAGTCTGAAAGCCCACAGTGTGTCATTTACAAAACATATGTAGCTATCTGTTTTAGGCTCTGTGTACACGACAAATATTTCAAGTAATAATCCACATAGATTTCAAATTGAAATACTCAATTAAAACCAAATGTAACCTGTGGTAGACCAAGCCGGATAGGCAGAGAAGAGGGCGGGAGTAGTAGTAGCCCTTTCAATTCACTTTTCTGGCCACTGTGGCCTTGAAACTCAAAATCCTCTAGCACCAGTACCAGTGAAGAGGGGGTCTGCACTGTTGGAGATGATGGTGGTAGTAATTCTCCCAGGGAACACTCTGGTGGTCTCTCTCTCAATTGTCTGTGAAGATGGTGGTGTGTGAGGTGCCCTTGATGTGCAGTGTGAAGACAAAAGTTAACTTTGGAACATTTGGCTGTCTTTACTTAAACCAGGCACAATGTTACATACACAGGAGAGGATTACTTTCAAATACAATTCTCTTCACCGAGCCACAGTAACGTAACCCTCTAGCAAAGGAACAGTGATTTCCTCAAATAAAGTCCCTTCCATCAATTGCCTGTCAGGCAGGAGATCTAGGATACCTTCATAAATTGGGGTATTGGGCCAGCCAGAGGCTAACTGGGTCCAAAAGGCCATGAGGTTAGGAGGCCTAGATTATCTCATGAAAACGTAGGAATCCAAAATCCTGCTAGGACAAGCTGAAGTTTCCTTCTCTCTAAAGCTATCATGTCCTTCTTGTCCTCTCCCATGCGACCAGGGAATAAGTCGAACCCTGAGCCCAAGAGCAGCATAGTCTTTGTCAGGGTGACATGACTGACAGGTGTAGAAGATGATATCTTGAGTAACCCACAATGGAGATAAGTAGAAAGATTGGAGAGACCCAGAATGCTAAATTTCCCTGTCTTCTATAACCTTCTACTCCCCCTCAATTCTGGTTGCTATGGAAACTCCTCCCACTAGTGCTTGAGTGACTGCGTCTGATTTATATACTGTATCTGCAAAGCAGCATGACTATACACTTTTCATAGACATGTGCATTGGCTGCTAGCAGAGTACAAGGGTGAGACAGAAGTCAATAGACTTTTCCCTATAGCATGAATAGTGCAATTCAAACATGTATCAGAGCAATTCTTAATAAACATTTTTAAACAATATTAAATTCCTGTAGTGTATAACATGAACTCTTGTACACTACAAACCATTCCCATTGAAATCAATCGAAATTATGCATTGTAGTTCATTTTTCTAAACACGACGTGCCGTAAATTTTTTTTAACATGTTGGAAATTTACTATTGATGGCTAAAAACCTCATGTAATACGTGCTTAAAACATTTGTATGAGCTTTTAAACGCGGATTCATATCCAAAACCACATAATAATGAATATGACTCTTTTCTGACTGTGAATCTGTCAATGCGTTCTGGATCGGATGGAGAATAAAAGGGAAAGTGAGTGACTCCCATGTGAGAAGGCTGGATGTCAGTGTTTATTTTATTTCTGTGTTGGGTTAATGCTGTATTTAGTGTCATGTGATTGTGACCTGAGTTGGTATCTGACCACTATATGTCAGTATTGTAGGTTATACCTGTTCTTGTATAGTGCCAGCATGTACTGATTGTAAAAGCAAGCACACACCTATCTCTGAACCGGTGGTTGGGAGGGGATTTTATGCACCACTTTTATTCTGTTGCTTGTGTTGATGGTTGTAATGGCGTGTGCTGCGGTCCAACATTTGGTCCACAGTCAAGCCCATTTCCCACCATCTATGGTACTTCATGCCACATTCTGGGTCTCAGTCCCGCTCCCAGTCCCAGTTGAACACCGTAGAAGAAAAAAATTATAAAAGCCAAAATTGGGGGTTTCTTGGTGACTTCAGGTCCCCTAAAATTAGAATAAAAGTGATCACAAAAGTTGCAGCAATCCCAAAATTGTACCAATAAAAAGCACTCTTCAGCAAGCAAAAAATACACCATAACTCCAGTCTACAGGTGTAAGTACAAAAAAGTCATTTGTCACAGAAAGTTGCGCTGCAGCGCAAATTTCATAAATAGAAAATGTTTGGATTTTTTTTACGGTACTATAGAATAATGCAAAGCTTATATATTTGGTATTGACGAGATCGTATCAACCTGTAGAATACAGAGAAAACATTATTTATACGGGATAATGAACACTGTAAAAAAAAAAAAAAAAAAAAAAAAACAAACATGGCGCAAGTAAGTATTTTTCCCATTTTGACCCACTTAGAATTTTTGGGTGGTTTCCCACTATATTCTATGATACGGTGAATAACACCATTAGAAAGTACATCTTTTCCTGCAAAACAAAGGCCCTCATATGTCTATGAAGATGGAAAATTTAAAAAAGTTATGGCTCTTGGAAGGCGAGGAGGAAAGAAATAACATGTCAACCAAAAAAACGCTTAGTCCTTAGGAGCTTAAAATATAAATTTTTTTTATCCTAAACAATGAATGCCATAAAAACCATGCAATGACAGAACTGCATTTTTTTCTTTTGATTACCTCGAATCCTTGAAAAAAGGAATAGAAATGCATAAAAAAGTCAAAAGTGGCACAAAATGGTGCCAATAATAATCAATTATATTTATCTTAAATTGTTAATGAGAAACCAATCAGATCACATTTTAACAAAAATCAGTGCAGAAATCCAGGTAATTACAAAGGGTTCACTTTTTTCTTATAGCTATTTTCTGAGACCATTTTTTTTTTCCTTCAACGGACCTGTGTGAATGTTTATAATGATCACCTCACAGCTCACCCTGCAAAAAACAAAATAAAAATGTTAAAAGCTATATAGCTGCAAGAAAGAGTAAACCCTTTGTAATTACCTGGTATTTCTGGATTGATATTTATTCAAATGTGGTTTAATTGTTTTTGATAATTTAAGTTAAATACAAATTAACTAAACTAATAGCTCTAACAGTCATAAGGTTCATGAGTTTTATTGTACATATTGACTAGAAGGTAACATTGCTAGGAGAAAAAGAATATTAACTCTTGATATATTTTGTAATACATTTTTATTGTGCACGGTGAATGCCATAAAAAACTAAATTAACACCCAATCACAGAAATGCATTTTTATTTGTTTTGTTCACCTCATCTCCTCAAAAACATGAAATCAAATTTGATCAAAAAATCATATGTACCCCAAAACGGCTCCAATAAAAACCACAGTTCATTCGACCTAAAAAAGAAACATTCACAGAGGTCTATTATCACAAAATAAAAAAGTTATTATTGATCTTAGAAAATAGTTCTGTAAATGCAAGAAAAAGTTAACCCTTTGTAATTACCTGGATTTCTGCATTGATATTTATACAAATATGGTTCAATTGTTTTCTCTGACAATTTAAGTTAAACATAATTTAATTAAATTTAATAGCTCTAACAGTCAAATGGTTCATGTGTTTTAATGTACATATTGACTACAAATTAACATTGCCGGGAGAAATAAAATTAATCGGTCATATCTTTTAAAATATCACTTTTTTTATCCTACACAGTGAATGCCATATAAAACACCCAATGACAGAATTTAATTTCCATATCGTCCTCAGGCACCACACAAAGGGTTAATGTACTCATCCTCTTGTCTAGGACAGAAGAAACCAGATGTAATTAATTAATTTGAATTAGGGCACTCTGCATATAAGGACCATCAGGATAGGAAAGAGGCATGTTTTTTTCTCTCTAGGACTTCTGGGCCAAGTTGGATCACACAGAACAGATTTTGGTTGCCTGAGAGTGTTTCTCAGAATATACCTTTGGGCACATATTTCCATCTGCAACTTGCCCAAGTAGGAGTTTGAGAGTGTCTTAACAGCTTGGACGGGAGTTAAAAAATCACAGAGAGTGTCTCTGTTCAATGCAAACATTTATAGAGGCTTCTGGCTTATTCTGAGAGTGTTTCTCATGATGAATCAGACTTAGTACTGTCCTTATTCCAAAATGTCTCCTCTGTTATCAGGTATATTGCAAGATGTAATTTATAATGTCTTAGCTTAATAAAGCCTTTCAGATGTTGATCGGGTTTTCAAATTAAAAATCAGTTGAAGGTAAAAATATCCAGGATTTATTCAATGCAAGCATTGGGAGACACACAGCATACAGCATTTAGCCTATACAATTTCAAGTTGTGTCTTCCCCGGCTCCAAGAAGGTCCTAACTTTTTATAACCCTCCTTCTGCAAGAATACATTTAGCCAATAATTTAACCCCTTACGCCCCAGGCCTGGAAAGTAGTTAATGACCAGAACATTTTTTTAGTTTGTGCCTCCTTGCGTTTCAACAGTTGTAACTTTCTTATTTTTTCAATGACACAGTTGAATGAGGCCTAGTTTTATTCGGGACAAGTTGTACTTTATGGGGGAATAGTTTAAGTTCACTTAGAAGTTATTGCAGAATTTTTTTAATTTTTTTTTTTATTTTATTTTTTTACATTTTTTTTTTACACCATTACCATTCCACACTTAATAACTTATTAGATTAATTCTACAGGTTATTATGGTCATTTGGATACCTAATATGTGTAGGGTTTTTTTTTGTGTAATGTATGCACAATTATTTTTTATTAAATGCTTATTTTTATTTTATTATTTTTTTAATAATTTTTTTTACACTTTTTATATTTTTTACTTTTTTTTTTTAATCCCATGAAGGTAGAACTGTTTTACTTTTTTTTTTTTTAACACTGAGTAATGTATTAGCATATTCATATATGCTTATACATTCTAATCTGTGTCACTTTGACACAGGCAGTGATCTGGACAGCACACAATGTGTCCTGTTCACTGGCTACATACAAAGACAGCTCAGGGGCCACTCTAGGTCCCCAGAGCTGATTGTGCAGCCATTCCCCGAGCTCTGTTGGGTAACTGGGTGTTCCGATCACCCGACAGAGCAGGGGAACCCTTTGATTGCGCTGCGGTAACGCACCTCCGCAATCAAAGGGTAAAGCACCGGGTTGCGGAGGTTTCCCCCACTGCCCGGTGCTCCCAGGAGATGCATTGGGATCGGGGCTGTGTAGCACAGCCCCGATACTAGCGCAGTTGCGCAGTTGCGCAAACCCCTAAGTCTGCAGCGACGGCAAAAGACGTCGCTGCAGACGAACGATCTGCACCGGCCGACGCCAAAAGACGGTGCGCGATCGTTAAGGAGTTAAACATAGCTAGTTTCTAAACGCTAGTTTTGAACCTAAGTTTATCATACACATCCCACTTGTATTCCTTCTCAAACAAAGAACCTTGGGCGACATGTATGAATTCGAATGTGTATTTATTTTATACTTGGCGCTGACAACCCAGTTCTAAATAGAGAAGAGTGTAGAATACGACAGCAAGAAGATTTTTGGCGCATTACATAGAGCTTAATGCACCAAACTTCTCTCAAAGTTCTGCGCATTATACTCTATGCCCATACAAAGTTTGGCGCATTAAGCTTTATGCAAACTTTGTATCGGCATAGAGTGTAATGTGCCGAACTTTGAGAGACATATGAAGGAAGGCGCTTCAAAGTGAATTATTGAATTAATTATATTCAGTGTATAATGCACCTGAATGTATGAAAGTTGATTTTGTGCGATTAAAAAATGGTGTCAAATTCATTGCGGGTGCTGTGTGTTTGGCGCATAACGAAACTTTGGCACATTAGTAATGTGCCAAACATGTATAAAGGCTACAGATGGAAATAAAAGAAAAGTCATTAGCATGGCATGTCAGTGAATAGAAAAAATGGTAGTGGTCTTGCTTGGAGGACCAAAGGTTCCAGCAATACCTGTGCTGTGCTGGCTCTTGTATGTATAATAAAGGGTGAGAGCAGCAAAAGTAAATTTCAAATTTAATGTAGTAAAAAATTTTAAAAAATCTGAACAACATCATCAGTGGTTATTGAATGTAAAACTAGTTTTAGATTCTACTAAATTTAAATACATTTTATAGGAGATATTTTTATATTTTTGGGATATTATATATTTTTATATGATAACTAGAGATGGGCGAATTTCTCAAAAATTCGATTCGGTCACTTCGCCGAATTTTCAGACAAAATTCGTTTCGTTCCGAATCGCGTTAAAAAGCAGCTATTTCCAGGCTGCACAGAGCCTGCAGGGTGCTGTAGAACATTGTGCCATGCTTAAATATGCAGAGGGAGCTTGGTTTGGTCTTCATACAATGTTGTGTTTTAGTATGACACGCAGATGACTGCTGGCGCTCTTAGAATCGCTTCACTATAAAATTCCCTGGGCACTTAAGAGGGCAAAACTGACCAAAAAACTCAAGCGGGAATGTAGCCTGATAAAGTCATGCCAGCGAAAGCTGGAAAAAAACAAGCTGAGCGCTCAGGTGGCAACATTAGTGACAGAGTGTGGAGGTGACGGCGGCAGCCACAGCAGCATGAGGTCAGGCAGTGGCACAATGACATTCTGGAGGTGGCAAAACACGAGGAAGCCACAGAGTGGCACAATGACTGAGAGCGGAGGTCACGGCGGCAGCAGTATGAGGTCAGGCAGTGGCACAATGACATTCTAGAGGTGGCAAAACAGGAGGAAGCCACAGAATGGCACAATCACACAGTGTGGAGGTCACGACAGCAGCAGCATGAGATCAGGCAGTGGCACAATGACATTCTGGAGGCGGCAAAACAGTATTAGGCCACAGAGTGGCACAATGATACAGTGTGGAGGTCACGAAAGCAGCAGCATGAGATCAGGCAGTGGCACAATGACATTCTGGAGGCGGCAAAACAGCATTAGGCAACAGAGTGGCACAATCACACAATGTGGAGGTCACGGCGGCAGCAGGATGAGATCAGGCAGTGGCACACTGACATTCTGGAGGCGGCTAAACAGTATTAGGCCACAGAGTGGCACAATCACACAGTGTGGAGGTCACGGCGGCAGCAGTATGAGATCAGGCAGTGGCACAATGACATTCTTGAGGCGGCAAAACAGTATTAGGCCACAGAGTGGCACAATCACACAGTGTGGAGGTCACGGCGGCAGCAGAATGAGATCAGGCAGTGGCACAATGACATTCTGGAGGCGGCAAAACAGTATTAGGCCACAGAGTGGCACAATGATACAGTGTGGAGGTCACGACAGCAGCAGCATGAGATCAGGCAGTGGCACAATGACATTCTGGAGGCGGCAAAACAGTATTGTGCCACAGAGTGGCACAATGATACAGTGTGGAGGTCACGACAGCAGCAGCATGAGATCAGGCAGTGGCACAATGACATTCTGGAGGTGGCAAAACAGGAGGAAGCCACAGAGTGGCACAATGACTGAGAGCGGAGGTCACGGCGGCAGCAGCATGAGGTCAGGCATTGGCACAATGACACAGTGTGGAGGACATGGCAGCAGCCACAGCAGCAGCATGAGGTCAGACAGTGGCACAATGACACAGTGTGGATGTCACGGCAACAGCAGCAGCAGCATGAGGTCATAGAGTGGCACAATGACAGAGCGTTGAGGTGGGTGGCAATACCAGTCCCTGGTAAAGATGGTGGCAGGCAGATGGAGAAACTGTCAGCAGATGTGTGGCATCAGGCGGGTGGCGGCATCAGAATAGTGCCTGAGGCAGGTAGTTTGAACCCAGACTGACGCATAAGGCATTGGTGTGTGGAAATCCTGGCCGATCCACGCCTGATTCATATTGACAAAGGTCAGTCGTTCCACATTTCCCGTGGACAAGCGGGTTCTCCTTGGGGTAACGATGGCCCCCGCCGCACTGAACACTCGCTCTGATGCACAACGCACTGGCCGGGCAGGACAGCTTCTCCACTGCAAACTCGGCAAGTTGCGGCCACACATCCAGTTTGGCTGCCCAGTAGTCCAGCGGATCTTCTAACTGAGGTGGCAGAGTGCTGTCCAAGTAGGCCACAACCTGTTGGTTCAGGGACTGCTCCAGGTCCTGCTGTTGCTGCTGGCGACTGCCCACCTCACTAGGCGGGTGAAGGAAGCTGCTCATCAGTGACTCCAGACTTAGGTTACTACTGATGGAGCTGGACCAGCTCCTACCCCCCACCTGCCCGCAGCAGCCGCGGCAGTAGTACGTGAGCGCTGAGGAACCCCCCGGTCAGACCTGTCAGAGGAGGGACGATGCCACACAAAGGCAGCGGCCAACTGATTACGGAGGATTTCCCTATAGTATTTGAGTTTGTCTTCCTCTCTCAATAGCTGGGAAAAAGGCTCCATTTTGGACCAGTAGCGAGGGTCCAATAGGGTGGAGAGCCAGAAGTCATCCCTCTGCGGATGCTGACTATTCGGCTGTCACTAGCCAGGCAAATAAGCATGCTGCAGGCCATCTGCACAAGTGACTCCGAGGGGCTCCCTGCCTCCATTTCCACTGTATACTGCCACGGTGCTTGGGGGTCATCTGCCTCGTCTTCCTCATCTCCATCCACCTCCTCCAGCTGCTCCTGCTCCTCCTCTCTTGTCACCTGAGTAGAAAATCCACTCATTTCACCAGACAATGCTTCTGCTCCAATGTCCTCCTCCTCCTCCTCCATTTCAGTCCCCACCGGACTCATGTGGCCACGAGATGTAGTCGCCACGTCTCCAGTCCCCTGCCCAGACAGATTTTTCAGCATCTGTTCCAGGACATGAAGCAGTGGAATGATGTTATTCATCTCTTAGTCCTGGCGACTGACAAATAACGTCGCCTCCTCGAATAGCCTCAACAAACGGCAGGTGTCACGCATGAGCTGCCACTGGCTGACATCAAAGTTACACAGGGGAGTACTTCTGTCTGCCTGGATCATCAAAAAATCGTTAATGGCCTTTCTCTGTTCATACAGTCGGTCCAACATGTGCAGGCTGGAATTCCAGCAGGTGGAAACATCGCATATCAGAGTGTGTTGGGGGAGGCCGTTCTGCCGCTGCAACTCGAGGAGGGTGTTCCTGGCTTTGTACGAATGTATAAAGTGCATGCACAGTTACCTGGCCATTTTCAGAATGTTCTGAAGATCGGTGGAAGACTTCAGGAACCTTTTCACAACCAGATTGAACACTTGCGCCATGCAGGGCACATGGATCATCCCTCCTCGGTGCAGCGCGGATACCTCGTTCCTCCCATTGTCCGTCACCATGGTTCCGATTTGCAGTTGGCGCGGAGAAAACCACACATCGATTTCTTGCTGCATGACGCGGAGCAGTTCCTCCCCTGTGTGACTTCGTTCACCGAGGCAAGCCAGGTGTAGAACTGCGTGACACCGCTGTGCCCTACACATGATGTATGATGGAGCAGTACTTGTGGAGGCTGAGATGATGGTGGTGGTGGAGGAGGAGGAGGCGGACATTGGCGCAGGTGCAGCAGTTTGACAATGAGGAGGAGAAAGCGGCGTCTCCTGTCCAAGTTGTTGGTGTGCCTGGGCTGGAAGCACATTCACCCAGTGGGCCGTAAAGGACATGTACTGGCCCTGGCCGTAGTTACAGCTCCAGACGTCCGCGCTGCCGTGCACCTTGGAACAAACCGATAAGCTCAAGGACTGACCCACCTTCTGTTCTACATATTTATGAAGTGCTGGTACTGCCTTTTTGGAAAAGAAATTACGGCTTGGAACTCTCCATCTCGGCTCGGCACAAGCCATTAGTTCTCTGAACGGTGCAGAGTCCACCATTTGGAAAGGGAGGGACTGCATTACCAACAACTTGGACAGGAGCACGGTCAGCTGCTGCACCTTAGGATGGTTGGACGCATACTGTTGTCTCCTTGCAATCGCCTCGCTGAACGACTGCTGGCGCCATGAGTAGCGAGGAGCAGGAGCATCTGGACCGGGAGATGATGTCAAAGAGAAACAGCTCCCTTCTGCAGAGGTGGTGGAGCCTTGACTGGCTGCAATGGCATGCATGCCACTGGGCGCTGCTGCTGCTGCTGTTGCTGCGGCGGCAGGATGGACCACCACATCTGAGCCACGTTTCTCCCAGGCCACCGGATGGTGACGCTGCATGTGTTGACGCAGGGCCGTGGTGCCAATGTTAGCTCCCTGGCCACGCTTCACTTTCTTCCCACAGATTCTACATATACCCATATCCGGCTCCTCCGGCGTCTTAGCAAAGAACTGCCACACCGCCGAGTATCGGATTTTACCGCCAACGCTCCGCACTGAGTGACTACTGCCGCCGCTGCCTCGCTGAGCCCCTGTGCTGCTACTTTCTTGGACCTGCGAAGCGGTTTTTTTTACCCCGTGGCCGCTTGGCTTCCCGACCTCACACTGCTGCTATCCTGCTGACTCACGGCCACACGACCCACTTGCTGGCTGCGCTGCTGCCTGACGCGCAAGCTGACGCCCTCTTCTCCTGACGATAGATGAAGCCCTTGCCTCACCCGGCTCCCAAGTGCGGTCGGCTACATCATCATCTATTTGTGTTTCATCGTCACTGCTGTCCTCATCACCGGTCTTGGTATGCCGAGGCTGACCTCTCACAACATGACCTCCCATGCCTCTCCACATCTATACTTTGCCGCCTACTGCAAGAAGCAGGCGATATTGGCCCCATTTCTTCGCTGCCAAGTAGCTGCTGACTGCCCTCCTCAAATTGTTCATCCTCGCCATATAGTGGCGCTGAGCCCAGACCACATAGTAGATCTTGGCTGAGGGAAACCGGATGGGACAGAGGCGGGCTGAGGACAGGTGAGGGCCGCTGACCCGCTCCCGGGCCATGCCAACTAATGGTTGTGTCTGAGGTTCCCACCAACTCTTGGCTGGGGTTGTCAGATGTCATCTGGGAGGAAGAGGATGACCTAGTCAACCAATCAAGAACCCTTGGGTTGCTGAACAACACACGGCCGCTAGATGACAGCAGCAGTTGTGGCCTCACCGAGTGACCCCTGCTGCGACGTCCCCTTGCTGTGCTGCGACCTGGGCCTGTTCCAGGAATGTTTGTGCCACTGCCACTCGCAGGTGCAGAGCCTGCCACCTCTCTGTCTGACATACTGTTTGTTCTAAAATGTACAGACACTGTTTGATGATGATATCTGTATATGATAAATATACACCCTGTTTTTGACTCCAAATGAACCCAGTAACAAGCTTGGGTAACCCTTGGATATAAATTGCGCTCCACAAATGGCCAGGAAAAATTTACTTGTATGTGTCGTTTAAAAACACTGTGTGTTTTACTAAATGTAAAAGCACAAACAGGCTTAATTAACCTTCGGACATGAATTAGGCTACAGGAAAAATGTATATATTTTGGCGTTGAAAAAGACGGTTTATTTTTGTCAGCACACCAGCAAAACAACGCTTAATTAACCCCTGGATGTAAATTGCGCCAAGAATTGAGCCCCACAAACTAGTAGCTTTGTAGCGTGTTACAATTGCGTGTTTTCTACGCCACACAACAAGAGATACAGTTGTAATTAACCTTTGCTTGTGAATTAGGCTACAGGAAAAATTTAAATATTTTGGCGTTGAAAAAGACGGTTTCTTGGGGTCAGCACACCAGCAAAACAACGCTTAATTAACACTGGATGTAAATTGCGCTAAAGAATTGAGCCCCCACAAACTAATAGCTTTGTAGCGTGTTACAAGTGCGTGTTTTCTACGCCACACAACAAGAGATACAGTTGTAATTAACCTTTGCTTGTGAATTAGGCTACAGGAAAAATTTATTATTTTGGCGTTGAAAAAGACGGTTTCTTGGGGTCAGCACACCAGCAAAACAACACTTAATTAACACCTGGATGTAAATTGCGCCAAAGAATTGAGCCGCACAAACTAGTAGCTTTGTAGCGTGTTACAATTGCGTGTTTTCTACGCCACACAACAAGAGATACAGTTGTAATTAACCTTTGCTTGTGAATTAGGCTACAGGAAAAATTTATATATTTTGGCGTTGAAAAAGACGGTTTCTTGGGGTCAGCACACCAGCAAAACAACGCTTAATTAACCCCTGGATGTAAATTGCGCAATAGAATTGAGCAGCCAAAAATTAAGTGGTATTTGTATTGTAAAAACGCTGTTTCTTTAAATGAATACAACAGGAACTGGCTTAGATCCCACTTGGATATTGAATGTATATGCAGCTGCAGTGGACGCACACTGGATTTCAGATCCAATACCCCAAAAATTAGAAATAGAACATTAAGAGAACAGTCTCTGAGACAAGCTGAGACAACCCACAAAAATCGCTGTATAAAAATCAATTCTTCAGTAAGAGCTATCAGCCGCGGCAGCACCTTCCCTGATGAGCACAGTGAGAGGAGTGTGAGCTCCCGGCGTCGCGCCCGGACTTATATAGTGCGGTGACGTCACAGAATCCGCCGGTCTCTGATTGGCTTCACTTCTGCACATGTCATGCAGGCTATGCCCTTCTTCCTCACAGAGTGCTTTGCCCCATGTAGCGCCATGTGCTCGCAGCCATTTTATCAATCAAAAGCACACTTCGTTCACCCGAAGTACCCCAAAGTTCCACTTCGTTCCGAACCGAAGTTTTCCTGAAATTCTAAACGAATTCCACTTCGTTAGAATCGATTCGCCCATCTCTAATGATAACATTTTTCATTAAATTTAAATAATTAAATTTTATACAATTTGATAATTATTATAAATTACTTTTTATTATTGTACTGGTGTAAGTTGAAAAATAAGGGACATTTTGAAGTGTATTTTTGCTGCTCCCACCTTTATTCTACATCCAGCAAGAGCCAGCACAGCACAGGTATTGCTGGAACCTGTGGTCCACCAAGCAAGATCACTACCATTGTTTCTATTCACTTACATGCTATTCTAATGACTTTTCTTTTATTTCCAGCCTATCTATAGCCTTTACACATGTTTGGCATTACATAGAGCTTAGTGCGCCAAACTTTGTATGGACATAGAGTGTAATGCGCCGAACTTTGACAGAAGTTTGGCGCATTAAGCTCTATATAATGTGCCAAAAATCGACATGCTGTCGTATTCTACACTCTTCTCTATTCAAGTAAAAAAAAAAATATGCATTCAAATTCATACATGTCGCCCCTTGTTCCTTTCAATAGGTCTATTCTTCAGCCCACAAGTGTTGTTAATTAACTGACTCCAGAGTGTCTAGATTCCTATCTGCTGAGTTCATAGATATATACCTCCAGTCCTTATGGCCTGACTAAGAACAAAGTATAATTAACATGAATATAAAAATCATATAAAAGTATAAAAATTATAGATATTACCCTCACAATTTTTCCCCTTTGAGCAGATATGTGTAATTGGATCCCATGTCTTTAAGTTTTTTTCTGAGTACACTCTCATGCAGCTAACCTGCACAGTCAGACTTTCTACTTACATGCTTCTTTTTCCCCTAACTCCCCTATGCTGGGTTCCCCAGAAAAAAGGATCGCCTACACATATTAAGATCATCAAACATATTGAGGCTGCTTATGATCTGAAGAGAAGATATTATATTCTCCCAAGTCACGACAAGATACATATTTCTTATTTTAGTTTCCTGTAACATCTACCTACGGTGAGCACTAAATATTTAATACACATACATCATTATTATGAGCAGTACACATTGTATAACCATCTGTAATATCCCTATCAGCCATCCACCTAGGCCTCTGAACCAATTTGATGGGTTTACAAATGACAACATTTCACCCTATCACGAGTCCTCCTTCGCTTGTTGTTGCTTTCTCAACCATTCATCACTCATTTCTAAAAAAAAGATTTTTTAAATCTGCCCTTATTTGCAAATATCCTGCTAGATCAATATAAAATTAAAGTACTACCAATTTTATAACCTATCCCCATGAAAACTAAATGAGATTTCCCATTTTCCTTGGCTGGTTATCTGCTGCCTTTTATACCACGTATGCTTGAGTATCTTGTTTCTATCTATATCCTTATGGGTAAATGGTGACAGCCTAGCTATAGTGTTTCTTCTACTCCAAGAAGAATCCACTTATATGCAGCATTTCCACAGATATAATACATATCTTCTGGTAAGTCTTTCAGATGTGTGAACCCATGTAACAGATTAATTACTATTATGTGCTAGGGAGCATTTCTATTATACACACATCTCCTTTTACTATCCCCAAATCCCCTAACTGTAGTCCAACACACACATTTGAAGTTCTCACCATAATCTTGAGGAGCCTGATTACTAAAAGTCCCATTTCCAAATGCAGCACACTCGTCACCATCTACTTAAAGGAAATATTTACTCTCTTCCCATTTTAGACTGAGTATCTACTACTAAACAAGTGGCTGCTACACCAACATAAATTCCTACATTATCACAAATGGAGGCCTTTCCTATTGACACTTTCAACTCAGGAGCTCATATTTTCTCAGCTTTACTAATGGAACTGATACTCTTAAATTCCCAACCCTCCTGTACTAATACACACAAACACTGACCCTCATTTGTATGTGTTGTAAGGTTAACTTGGAAAAACTGAATGTGCCCATCCTGCTATGGGTATTCCAGTGATGTTCAATCCTTAGTCCAGATTCAGAATTAGAAGTGCATCATCTAAACTTAGGTGCTAGCAAGACATAGTGGACAGTTCTTCCAAGGTTGATGGAATTGCTAGATAAGGCATAGTCCTAGCTCTTGCTGGGGTGTTACATATTCAACAGTCACCGTACTTTGTGTCAGTATTTTCTATAAGTGAATCATATGATAGTGTATGATGTTGCAGGGACTTATAAACCCAAGGATTGTTCAGCATATCATTTAGTGTATAAGATACCACTCCCATATGGATGAAGACCACTAGCAATAGAGTAAATGTCTTTCTTTGCCACAAAATGAAAAAATCCCTCAGCCAATACAAGCTCAAAAAAAAAATAATAAGGGAGGACATAAAATCCCAAATGGACCATCAGGAAGAAGTAAACAGCATCTTTCATCTTTTTAACCCATTCCCAACATTGGACGTATGCATACGTACTAGCGGAAAGTGCGTTCCCGCAAATGGACATATGCATATGTCCTGGTGATCGTGCAGGCCTACAGCAAGCCGCGCACGATCGCGACATGGAACCAGTGGTAAATTAATGCTGGCTTCATGCCGCATCACCTCTGGCTGGAGTGATCCCCGGCCGTGGGTGATTAACCCTTCGATGTCGCGACCTATCATGGTTGCGACATCTAAGCTGAAGGCAGAAAGAGTGAGCTCCTGCTGCCCGCGATCCGGCGCAGCGAGCGGTAAAGATGCCGCTCGCTGGTCCCTTACCCGACTCCTCAGATGCTTTCTGAAACGGTAGTCTGGTGATGTCACCATGCCCACAATGCATTGTGGGCATGGTGATTGGCAGTTACCATGGCGACCAGTACACAGCAGCAACGCTGTGTACAGGTCTACCATTGTAACAGCAATCTGACCATTGCTGTTACAAATCCCCACTGGGGAAAAGTGAAAAAATGTGAAAAAAAAGAAAGTAAAACACAAACAATAAAATAAAAAACATGTACACTGCCCTTTTCCCCTTTACAAACGCCAATCGCCCCAAAAAATATCAAAAATAAATAAAGTACCCACATTTTGTATCGCTGCATGCGTAACGACCCACCCTATAAATCTGTCATGTTAATTAACCCATACGGTGAACGCCATAAAAAACAAAAACAAAAAAAGTCACATAATTGTGATTTTTGTTCATCCTGCAGCACATAAAATGGAATAAAAAGCGATCAATAACTCATATAAACGCCAAAGTTGTACAAATTAAAACGTCAGTTCATGCTTACATGTCTCTTTATATGGAAAAATAAAAAAGTTATGGCTCTCAGAAAACAGCAATACATAAATATTGTTTTACACAATAAAACACTTTTTTTTTTTAAGTGCTCCAAATTTTAAAAAAATTATATAAATTGGGTATCGCTGTAATCGTATCGACCCAGAGAGTAAAGCTAACTGGTCATGGATGCTGCACGGTGAGTGCTGTTAAAAATAAAAATAATAAACACTACTAGGATTGCAGTATTTTCTTCATCCTGCCTTCCAAAAAACAGATTAAAAACTGATCAAAAAGTCTTGTCCCCCAAAAAATAATACCAATAAAAACGTCAACTCATCCTGCAAAAATCAAGCCCCTACACAGCTCCATACACAAAAAAATAAAAAAGTTATGGCTCTCAGACTATGGCGATGCAAAAACGTGTTTTCCTTTTTGAATAAAAGTGTTTTTATTGTGTAAAAGCAGTAAAACATAAAAAAATATACAAACTGTTTATCGCTGTAATCGTATAGACCTGCTGAGCAATACTAGCATGTCATTTATAGCTCCCGGTGACCGCTGTAAAAAATAAAAAACACTACCAGGAATGCTGTATTTTGTTCAAAATGCCTCACAAAAACCTTTATAAAAAGTGATCAAAGCGTCATATTCACCCCATAGTGGTACTAATAAAAAACGGCAACTCATCCCACAAAAAACAAGCCCATAATCAGCTCCATATACAAAAAAATTAAAAAGTTATGGCTATCAGAATAGGACAACATAAAAACGCAATTTTTTATAGACCTATTTCTATTGTGTAAAAGTAATAAAACATAAAAAACTATATAAAATGTATATCATAGTATATAGTACCATAGTAAAGCTATCATGTCATTTACATTGCATGGCGAACGCTGTAAAATTGAAGCCCAAAAAACAATAGCGGAACTGCGTTTTCACCCCCCACCCATTTTCATGGCCCAATGATAAAAAAAACTATGGAAAACTTGAGCACCCAAAATGCACAATACACCCCTAGATGAGATCCCTGAATCCAAAATGGGGGGACTTCTGGAAGGTTTCACTTGTTCTGGTACTTTAGGGGCTTTGCAAATGCGACATGACCCCACCAAAATCTGCGTTCCAAAAGCCAAATAAAGCTCCCTCCCTTGTACGCCTTGCCATGCGCCCAAACAGCAGTTTACATCCACATGTGCGGTATTGCCGAACTTGGAAGAAATTGCATATCTAAATTTTGGGTGCTTTTTTACCAGGATTCCTTGTAAAAATTGAACATTTTGAGCTAAAATTGCAGACTGTTGGAAAAAATTTTTTTTTTCATTTTCACAGCCTAGCGCTAAAAAATTTTGTGACACACCTGTGGGGTCAATATACTCACTACACACCTGGATATATTCCTTAAGGGGTGTAGTTCCCAATATGGGTTATTTTTAGGGGTGTTCTTAGGGTGTCCACAAACCTGAAATGGCACCTAAATAAAATCATAATGAAAATGAGACCCCAGAGTCCAGTAGGTGCTCCTCCTACTCTGGGGCTTGTGGTTGAGCCAAATAGCGCTCTATTGCCATATATTGGATACCTCTGTATACAGCAGAATCTGGGGAATCAATACTAAGTTGCATTTCTCTGATCACAGTTACCGTATTCTTGTGAATAATGGAAAAAAAATTGAAAATCTTCAAAAAAAAAAGTGAAATTTTGAAATTTCACCTCCACTTTGCTTTAATTCCTGTGAAACACCTAATGGGTTAATAAACTTCCTAAATGTTGTTTTGAATACTTTAAGGGGTGTAGTTTATAGGGGTACCTAACATACAGGCCAATAAAAGTCACGTTAGAACTGGACTGGTCCCTAAAAAATGTATATTGCAGATTTTCTTGAAAATTTGAAAATTACTACTAAATTTCTAAGCCCCCTAATGTCGTAAAAAAGACATTTAAAAAAAATTATGCCAACCTACAGCAGACATATGGTAGATGCTAGTTATAAGCTATTTTTTGTGGAATACCTATCTGTCTTACATGCAGAAATTTTTGAAGTTTGAAATTGGTACATTTTTCTAATTTTTCATGATACTTTGATATTTTTCACAAATAAACAAGCATTTTTTGACCAAAATTTCTTACTATCTTAAAGCACAATGTGTCGCGAGAAAACAATCTCTGAATCACTCGGATAGGTTAAAGTGTCAAAAAATTATTCTCACATTTAGTGACACATGCCAGATTTAAAAGATGGGGTTCTGTCAGAGAGGCCAAAACTGTTAAGGGGTTAATCACAGGAAGGATTGAATCTTTTTCAGTAGCTGGCATGGACCTAGTTGTTCTTTCCCTCTAGCTTCATCGAGGTCTCTGTTGTCATTAGAATTTGGAAGGGGCCATCATAACAATAGGCTCAAGGCTCCTTCTAACAAGTCTTTTAAGGACCACCCAGTCACCCAGCTCAAAGTTGCGGCTACTCAAGTGACTACTCGGATCTGGAATGGAATGAAAAACTTGTTTATGTACTGTTTTAAGGTGTTTATGCAGGGTCTGTACATATCCTGTCATAATGCTATGTTGCATCTCAAAAACCTGTGGGAAATATAGCCCTGTCTTGGAGGAAGACCAAAACAAGATCTCATGGGGAGGCTCATTTTCCTGTGAGGTGTACAGTGAACTGAAAACAAACCTCATGGCGAACACACTGGCCATGGCTTCCCTGTTTCTTTCTTTGAACCATTCTACCTTGCTCTGAAGATGTTTGTGGACGTGAAAGGCCTGTTCTATACCTAAGGCTCCTGTCAATTCTTTCATGACTTCCCCTGTGAAGTATCTTCTTCTATCACTCTCTGTTATTTCTGGTAGCCCAAATCGTCAAACAAGCAAACAAGTTCCTTAACTTTTTTACTACTTTTACTTTTTTTACTTTTGCTGTTGCTTTTGGTACTGGTTAGGCTTCAGGCCAACCAGAAAAGAGATCAACGCCAACAAGGACATATCATTTCATTTGCACTCCTTGGAATGGATACAGCAGTCGAGACATGCGTTTTTGTCATACAGGCTAGAGGGTATCTGGTTGCGGCTGTATTGAAGCCAAGAGCAACCCAGTACTTGTCTACTAACAAACACATAGCCATAGCTGTCTAAGACTGGTGGGTCAGTCCATGGGCTGCTTATACCAGCATTGGTATTAAAAGGACCCAAGGGAGGCAGAGCTTATTGCCCACACTCCACAGGCCACCCTCATTTAATTGAGCTCCCTGTTTCTCCCACTCCCCCTTTTCGGGGGACCTTTCGAACTTGCGATTGAAGGGTTTTAAGGACACCACGAGTTACAGGGTGTATGATGGACACGGCTTGTATATTCACAGGATCCTTAACCCTAATCTTTGTCGCAGCAAGTTTTGCCGCTTCGTCTGCTGTAGCATTTCCCCTTCCTTTGGGGCTGTCAGATTTTGTGTATGTCCTGACTTTAATTATTCCAAGCTCTGTAGCCAATAACAGGGCTTCCATTAAGTCTCTGCATTCTTGATGGGTTTCTATTTGATGTAAAGAATGCCCAGGTTCTCCATATGGGATCATAATCATGAGCTTTTCCCAACGTATACCGTGAGTTTGCAGTCTTACCCTAGGCTGCTTTCCATGCCTCTGGTAGTGGCCTCAACTCCCCCTCATGAAAAATAAGGCGGGAGTGGTTCAACTTTTATTACCTTATGTTGCGGGATCACCTGCTGTATTCCCAGTACCTGGATCCTTCAACAAAAAAACTCAAAGTCTGGATTAGTGATTGGGGAGACCCTCACATGGCTCTTTAATCTGCCACGTGGACTTATTTTTAACTTAAACCAAATTTAAGAGGATATCCTTTATAACTCATACACCAGATATAACTTATATTTTATATTTACAACAAAAGTATACATGAATATATCCTGTGTATACCAAACATCATCTGCAGAACGACTATAGAATGTCATCTGTGAAAACAGAAACATGTTAGTTACACACAGATAAACTTTGTCCAAATAATATTCAAAACAGAGAAGTACAGTAATCAATGAGTAAAAAAAAAACACACAGAAAACACACAATGGAGACTCATATCTGGAGCTGCCCCCCTCCCCTCTACCCTTCATTCTGAAATCACAACCACTGCTGTAGAACTAGAGGTTACAGCAAGGGAGGGAAATAAGGAGGAATTTTCCCTTTTATCAGCTATTACACTGAATACTCATCTTACATGCAATTATACCTTCACCAAACCAGGTGACCGCTAAATCTTTCACTTATATAAAGACTTAAACATTACAATTTTCCAGCTGTTCTTAACTTCCTATTTCCCTGCTCTTTCTTCCACTATGGCTATTGCAATTTATCCCTTTAGTGATAATGTTCCACTGCCCAATGAGTAACACATGACTCATTTCCAATATAGCTCCACCCGCTCACTAGGTCTGGCATCCAGGATTTATTCAATGCAAGCATTGGAAGACACACAGTATACAGCATGTAGCCTATACAATTTAAAATTGTGTCTTCTCCGGCTCCAAGTAAGTTCTAAGCTTTTATAACCCTCCTTCTTCTGCAAGAATACATTTAGCCAATCAATTTAAACATAGCTAGTTCCTATACGCTAGTTTTTAACCTAAGTTTATCATATGCAGCCCACCTGAGTGTATCCCTTCTCAAACAAAGAACCTTGTTCCTTTCAATAGGTCTATTCTCCAGACCACATGTGCTGTTAATTAACTGACTCTATAGCAGGGCCGGGATGACAGGTAGGCAGAGGTAGGCGATCTTTTAGGGCGCCTACCTCTGCCTATCACTAAGGGGTGCAGACAGAGGCCCCGAACCTCACCGGGCTCCAGGCCGATGCCATGGGCCTGGAGCGCCGGCGATCTCTTTAGCAGTATGTGCATCCGCTGGACGCACATACAGCGAAGGGCTTCTGCGGAGCAGAGAGCGAGTGCTCCCTGCTCCGCAGACAGTGTCGGACACAGCGGGGCTGCCGGGGCCTCATAGCGCTGAGGACCTGCCATGGCCACGTGCTGCTCAGCTGGGCTCACTTCATCACGAAGCTGCCTCTCCTCAGATGCATAGCCCATCATAGGCTGTGCACCCGAGGAGCTGCCGGAGGAGCGTCCCAGCATTGGAGGCGTGGCCTGAAGAGGAGCGCGCGGCCGGGAAGCAGGTAAGGTGAGTATTATTGTTGTTATTTTTACCTGCCATAGTGCCCCTTTATACCTGCCTGAGAGTGGACCTATATACCTGCCTGAGTGCCCCTATATACCTGCCTGAGTGCCCCTATATACCTGCCAGAGTGCCCCTATATACCTGCCTGAGTGCCCCTATAGATCCCTGCCTGTGTGCCCCTATATTTATATACCTGCCTGTGTGTCCCTATATCTGTATACCTGCCTGTGTGCCCCTATATACCTGCCTGTGTGCCCCTATATCTATATACCTGCCTGTGTGCCCCTATATACCTGCCTGAGTGCCCCTATATACCTGCCTGAGTGCCCCTATATACCTGCCTGAGCCCCTATCTCTATATACCTGCCTGTGTGCCCCTATATACCTGCCTGAGCCCCTATCTCTATATACCTGCCTGTGTGCCCCTATATACCTGCCTGAGTGCCCCTATATACCTGAGGGCTTCTGCAGAGCAGAGAGCGAGCACTCCCTGCTCCGCAAACAGTGTCGGACACAGCGGGGCCGCCGGGTCCTCATAGTGCTGAGGACCCGCCGCGGCAACGTGCTGCTCAGCTGGGTTCACTTCATCGCGATGCTGCCTCTCCTCAGACGCACAGCCCGTCATAGGCTGTGCGCCCAAGGAGCTGCCAGAGGAGCGTCCCAGCGCTGCAGGCGTGGCCTGAAGAGGAGCGCGTGGTCAGGAAGCAGGTAAGGTGAGTATTAATGTTGTTATTTTTACCTGCCTTAGTGCCCCTATATACCTGCCTGAGTGCCCCTATATACCTGTCTGAGATTGCACCTATATACCTGCCTTAGTACCCCTATATACCTGCCTGAGTGCCCCTATATACCTGTCTGATATTGCCCCTATATACCTGCCTGAGTGCCCCTATATACCTGCCAGAGTGCCCCTATAGCTATATACCTGCCTGAGTGACCCTATAGCTATATTCCTGCCTGAGTGCCCCTATATACCTGCCTGTGTGCCCCTATATACCTGCCTGTGTGCCCCCTATATCTATATGCCTGCCTGAGTGCCCCTATATACCTGCCTGTGTACCCCTATATCTATATGCCTGCCTGAGTGCCCCTATATACCTGCCTGAGCGCCCCTATATACCTGCCTGAGCCCCTATCTGTATATACCTGCCTGAGTGCCCCTATATACCTGCCTGAGTGCCCTATAGCTATATACCTGCCTGTGTGCCCCCTATATCTATATACCTGCCTTAGTGCCCCTATATACCTGCCTGAGCCCCTATCTCTATATACCTGCCTGTGTGCCCCTATATATCTACCTGAGCCCCTATCTGTAGATACCTGCCTGTGTGCCCCTATATATCTGACTGAGTGCCCCTATATACCTGCCTGAGCTCCTATCTCTATATTTTTGCCTGAGTGCCCCTATATACCTGACTGTGTGCCGCTATATGCCTGCCTGAGCCCCTATCTCTATATACCTGCCTGAGTGCCCCTATATACCTGACTGTGTGCCGCTATATGCCTGCCTGAGCCCCTATCTCTATATACCTGCCTGAGTGCCCCTATATACCTGCCTGTGTGCGCCAGCCACGATCAGCGGAAACCCAGCTCCTCGCTTATCGCCGTCGAAAAGGTCCAGGACCTCTCAAGCCTGGGCCTTTTTCGAGCAAGCCTCTGATTCACCCAGTGATGTCATGTGCCGCCTTTGCCGTAAACGCATCAGTACAGGGAAGAATCTTAGGTGTTTAACCACCACCAACATGTCTAGTCACATGCAGCGAGTTGAAATGGAGGTAACACTTGGCCACAAAAGGCCACACCGATCCCGTGCTTCCAACCACTTTCACACCCTCTGTCTCCGCCTCCTCCTCCTCCGCCACGAACAAGCGTTCCTCAGCTGCCCATGTCTCTCAGAGTCATGATCAAGGATCAGCCTCCGCTTCAGCCTCCACCATCGCCCGAGTACCACAAGCACCACCAGAGACCAATCCTACCCCTTCTACTTCCACCAGCTTGACCTGCACGCCATACAGCGGCCAGTCTAGCAGCCAGCCTTCTGTCTACCAGGTTTGGGAGCAGAAGAAACACTTCAACCCAAACAATCCCAAAGCCAAAAGCCTGAATGTCGGCATTGCCAGGCTTTAGGCCTTGGTAATGTTGCCTTTCCGTCTGGTGGACACAGATGGGTTCCGCCACTTCATGGTCCTTGCCTACCCCCAATACCAGAGGCCGAGCAGGCATTTCTTTGCCAAAAAAGCCGTCCTTGCCCTGGCCAGCCACGTGTCATCTAAAATTTCAAGCGCGTTGTCTGCATCTGTGTCCGGAAAAGTCCATCTCACCACCGACACATGGACTAGTAAGCACGGCCAAGGCCGCTATATCTCTGTGACAGCTCACTGGGTGAGCTGGGTGGATGTCTCTGGTGGTGACGGTGGCTCTCAGGCTTGGCGCACGCTCTTCAAAACCGCAGGTATGGTGCAGGGTTCTTTCCCCCAAGGTCCTCTGGTGGCATCACGTGCCCAGAGAAACCAGGCCTTGTTGAAATTAATTTGTCTTGGAGACCGTCCACACACAGGTCAGGAGCTGTGGACGGCTCTCCGCAATGAGGCCGAGCGCTGGCTGGGTGACAAGAACCTTGTGCCAGGCAAGGTGGTGTGCGATAACGGGCGAAATCTGCTGGCCGCCTTAAGATCGGTAGGCTGGAGCACATACCTTGCCTGGCACATGTCATGAACCTTGTCGTCCAGAAATTTCTAAAGCGCTACCTGGGTCTGGACTGCCTGCTAAGGAAGGCTCGAGGTCTGAGTTCGCACTTCCACCGTTCGCACCCTGCTTCATCCCACCTGGCTGCGTTGTAGCGTCAGCTCGGCCTCCCCGTCAACCTTCTCATTGTTGACATGGCAACACGCTGGAATTCCACCCTCCACATGCTCCAGCGATTGTGGCAGCAGCGCAATGCCATTACGCAGTACGAAGGGACACATGGCCTGACAAGCAGCGGTGCGGACCGCGGGGTGTGGAGCCACCGAGAGTGGAGGCAGGTGAAAGAGCTCTGCACCATCCTTGCCAGTTTTGAAGAAGCCACCAAAATGGTCAGTGCGGACAATGCCCTGGTCAGTATGAGCATTGTGGTGATCTTAGTTCTGGAACAATCGTTAGACACTCTGAAACATCAGGTCCCACCAGCGACGGAGGAGGAGACGGACACAGATGCGGACACGGAGCCTTTCTCTCCGTCGAATCCACAAGGCCCGACAGTTTCACAATTTCATCGGTCTTCATTAGGCAGTGGTTCGGGGTCCAGAGCTAGTGCAAGGTGGCGCATCAGCTCTCAGGGTGCATCATCTGGAGGCAAGTCAGGGCTGTGTTGAAGCTGTCCTGGAGGCAGCGGAGGAGGAGGTATTCCTGGATACTGAAGTTACCGACGTCCCTGCCTTGGAAAGAGGTTGACATGAATTTGAGGTGAGGAGGAAGATGAGGAAGATCAGTTTGCTAGTGCCCCTTGACCCAGAGGCTTGGGAAATCAAGGCTCCATCTCTCACATGAGTGCTTGGATGCTCCATTTCCTCCAACATGATCCTCGCATAAAGACCATGAAAATGAACAACATTTACTGGGTGGCCACCCTCCTCGATCCCCGGTACAAAGCAAAACTCAGCACTTTCCTTCCCCCCACCCAAATAGAGAGTAAAATGCAAGAATTGGAGACCGTGCTGATTGATCAACTGGAGACATCTGTTGTGTCTGCTTCATGTTCTTCAAATGTCACGGTGGAACGTCAGCAACGTGATAGCAGTAGAGTGCCAAGCAGCCGTAGCGGCGGCAGCAGCAGCAGGCATTGCGGCAGAAGCCTAATGGGTGACCTCTTGAAATCTTTATTTACCACCTCACCAACGCATGTAATGCAGGGTACACATACAACACACAGAGACCGGCTTAAGATCATGATGCATGACTATCTGTATCTCAACACCGATATTTTTGGATGTGTTCCGGACCCAATCGAATTCTGGGTATCCAAAATGGATGAATGGCCCGAGCTCGCTCGCCACGCTATAGGGTGTTGTCCTGCCCAGCAGCCAATGTCATATCTGAGCGGACCTTCACCACAGCTGGAGGAGTCATTACAGACAAACGCATCCAGCTTTCCACAGATAATGTGGATCATTTGACTTTCATCAAGATGAATCCGGCGTGGATCTCTGATGATGTTGTGGCCCCAATTGCCGAGGTCACCGATTAGTTGCCAGTCTACTTCACATTCCTCTTTCAAAAGAAATGGTCCTATTGAAAATTTTTTTTTAAAATGATCATTTCTTACTGCAATTTTTATTCTCAGTTCCCAAAAGTTAATTTTGCTGGTTTTGCAGTGAGGAGACTGTGAAAGACACCAAGGTTTCATGAAAAAAACGTATTCCATTTACTCACTTTATCTTTAGAATTTTTCGCATTGTCAATGGTTTTGGGGTCATGTTGCTGTGAGATACAGCTATAATCATGGTCCTTTGGAACAGAAATGTGGCTTCTAAGTGGCATTTCTCCCTCACAATTTTAACAGTGGCTGAGAAGTCATTTTTATAATTTTTTGGGTCATGCTGCTTTGAAATGTGATTTCTAACAGACATTTGTTCTTCACAATTGTCAAGAGTGGCTCAAGGGTCATGTTTTGAATTTTTGGGGGCATGTAGCTGTGAAATGCAGCCATTCTACAGGTCCTAATGTAAAAAAATGTGGTTTCTAACAGACATTTGTTCTTCACAATTGTTAAGAGTGGCTCAAGGGTCATGTTTTGAATTTTTGGGGGCATGTTGCTGTGAAATGCAGCTAGACTACAGGTCCTATTGTAAAAAATGTGGTTTCTAACAGACATTTGTTCTTCACAATTGTCAAGAGTGACTCAAGGGTGATGGTGCTGTCAGAAACAGGAATGGGACACTGTTAATGGACACATATTGCAAAATGACTTGTTTTTTCAAGATCTTTAATACAGCTAGCAATCCTTGTAGTGAGACAACCCATTTAATACAATTAAAAAAAAAAGAGAAACAAAGACGTTGTGGGATTGCATCCTATTTTAAAAATGTGTTTTCTAGAGTTAAACTACTAAAAAACTTGCATGTACAAAATAGCTAATACAAATATTCCTCTGAATTGTACAAGGGAGGTACAGGAAGACTTGAACAGATGTAGGTTACCCAGGACAAGAATAGTCAATGTCCAGTGAAACTAAAATGGTGGTTGAAAGACTCCTTTTTCCGGCACTTTTTAATCTGTGGGTCATGCAGGTTCGGGGCTCATGCTGCGTTCCAGGACAGAATAGACAATGTGCAGTTCAAGTAAAATGATGGTTCAGATAATAAAGCCTTCTGGCACTTAATCTGTGGGTCATGCAGGTTTAAGGGTCATGCTGTGGTACAAGACAGGGATAGTGAATGGTCTGTGACTTTTTTTCTGTGACTTTTATAACCTAAGTGTTTTGCCAAAGATGTAGCACGTATCCACTTTACTGTTGTGGATATTAATTCCAGCTTCTCCAGCCCTGTTTGGGTGTAAGAATGAAGGTGTTGTTCCTCTCCCATAGACTTTACTGGTCATCGGCGATAATCTATTATCGACTATCGGAAATCGTTTTGATAATTGACGATATCAACTATCGACCTGAAGATGATAGTCGACTTAATTGCTCATCACTAGTGTTGAGCCATAGAGAGTGGAGGCAGGTGAAAGATCTCTGCACCATCCTTGCCAGTTTTGAAGACACCACCAAAATGGTCAGTCAGGACAATGCCATTGTCAACATGACCATTGTGGGGATATTTGTACTTGAACAAGTGTTAGACACTCTGCAGCAGCAGGTCCCAGCAGTGATGGAGGAGGATGCGGACACAGAGCCTTACTCGCCAGAGGATGTAGGAGGCCCGACTGTTTCCCAAATTTATAGGTCTTCTTTAGGCGGTGGTTTGGGGTCCAGGGCTGGTGCAGGACGGCTTCAGCTCACAGAGTGTGGTGAGGCTCAGGATGGTGAAGCGAAGGAGGATGATGAGGCATGGCTGGACACTGACGGTACCGATTTCCCTTCAGTGGTAAGAGTTTGGCACAGATTTGAGGAGGAAGATCTGTTTAGTGCCCCTCAACCCCAAGGCTTTGGAAATCCCATCAGCATCTAACACATGAGAGCTTGGATGCTACATTACCTGCAACATCATCCACGCATCAAGGCAATCAAAATGAACAGCAGTTACTGGGGGATCACCCTCCTTGATCCACGTTACAAATCAAACGTGAGCAATTTCCTTCCACCCACACACATTGACAGTACAATGCAGGAATTTGAGACAGTGCTCATTGACCAACTGGAGACATCTGTTGCATCTTCTTCATGTTCAAATATCACGGTGGAATAACATCAGCAATGTGACAACAGTAGAGTGGCAAATAGCCATAGCAGCACCATCAGCAGCAGCAGGCAGTGTGGCAGAAGCCTAATGGGTGACATGTGGCAATCGTTATTTACCACCTCACCAACGCCTGTAAGGCAGGGCAGCATTCAGACACATAGAGACCACCTTAAGACCATGGTCCATGACTACCTGTGGCTCAACAACGATGTTTTTGGACTTGGTCCGGACACAATCGACTTCTGGGTGTCCAAACTGGATGAATGGCCTGAGCTGGCTCGGCACGCCATAGAAGTATTATCCTGCCCAGCAGCTAGCGTTCTCTTGGAACGCACCTTCAGCACAGCTGGCGGGGTGATAACTGACAAACATATCTGTCTTTCCTCTGAGAATGTGGATGGTTTGACATTTATCAAAATGAATCAAGCGTGGATCTCTGAGGATTTTGTTGCCCCAGTTGCCGATGTCACTGACTAGTAAACTGTAGCACGTCTTCTTCACCATGTGAAATACACATTCCACATTGAAAAAAAAAAACAATGGTCCTATTGAAAAAAACTTTACTCAAAATACTCATTTCTTGCTAATTTTATTCTGAGTGTCCGAAAGGTCATTTTTGCTGCTTTTGGGGTCAGGCCAGTGTAAAAGACAGCAATAGTAAAGGTTGTATTGAAAGAATTCTTACTTCAAACACTCATTTCTTCTTGCAAATTTTATTCTAAGTGTTCAAAAGGTCATTTTTGCTGCTTTTGGGCCACTGTAAAAGGGGTGCCAATGGGGCAGTACTCCTGTCAGTGGCCCTAATCAAAAATGGGCCCAGTGATATGTTAAAAATAGGAACTAGTAATGGCTGTGGGCCCCATTTGATTTAGCCACATGGGGCCCTGAAACAGTTAATAGATGACTGACGGCAGCCCTGGCTACCATTGCACACCCTATAACTACGGCCCTGCCAGCTTAACCTCCGTGTTCCCCATTGGGATGTTCTTGCTGCCACCACAAATATGACATGTTCTTGGGCCCTGGTGAAAAAAAGTGATAGGGGCCTCCTGCCAGTTACCATGTGCCATTTCCAATACCTGCGTCTATTTACATGTCAAAGGGACACCGTAGCAGCTGTTACCGCTGTACCTGCTATAGCTATGCTGTCCTCATCTTTTCAGTTAGCCATTGAAAATAATGAATTATTTTAGCCTTTGAATTTTTTTCTGTGACTCTTAGAGCCAAATTGTCTTCACTAAGTTGCAGCACATATCCAGTTCACTGTTCTGGATAGTAATTCCAGCTTCTCCTCACCTGTTTCGGTATAAAAATTAACCTGGTCATCTTCAACCATTGACTTTAATGGGAATCGGCGATAGATCGACATAGAAAATTGACACGATCTACTGTAAATTATGTAACTATGTAACAAGAGAAACCAGGCCGTTCTCAAATAAATTTGAATACCACTGCACCCCCTATAACTACGCCCCTGCCAGCTGAACCTTCATGTTCCCCATTGGGATGTTCTTGCTGCCACCACATATATCACATGTACAAAACTTGCAAGCAGAGGCGTAACCTGAAGTTCTTGGGCCCCAGTGCAAAAAGTGAAATGGTTCTCCTGCCAGTTACCATGTGCCATTTCCAATACCGGTGTCTTATGTGTCAAAGAGGCTTTTGGGTCCCCTCAGGATGCAGGACCCCGTAGCAGCTGCTACCACTGCACATAGCTCAGCCCCTGCTTGCAAGCTGTCCTCATCTTTTCAGTTAGCCATTGAAAGCAATGAAGTATTTTAGCCTCTCAATTTTTTTTTCTGTCATTCTTAGAGCCAAATTTTCTTCACTAAGTTGTTCCGTGTATCCAGTTTACTGTGATGGATGGTAATTACAGCTTCTCTTCACCTTTATAGGTATATAAATTAACCACAACATCTTCTCCCATTGACTTTAATGGGGTCCGAGTTTGAATCGAACCTCGAACTGAATACCACTGCTGTTCGAAGTTCGACTCAAACCCAAACATTTTACTTTTCGCACATCTCTACTCACTTCCAGCAGTGTACGAGTGCAGGCTGATACAAGACCCAGAGCAAGAGCAGAGCAGTGTAGCTATATGATTGAAGTACAGGCCAATTTACAGGGGGAGAGATAAGAATTCTTCCACTCCAACTTATCTCCCCAGCAC
This sequence comes from Phyllomedusa bahiana, assembly GCA_025379985.1. Classification (NCBI taxonomy): domain Eukaryota; kingdom Metazoa; phylum Chordata; class Amphibia; order Anura; family Hylidae; genus Phyllomedusa; species Phyllomedusa bahiana. The sequence continues at coordinate 127,103 of JAODAL010002041.1, forward strand.
AACAGAGGTGCTGACCCCAGCAGCAGAGACCAGACTGCTGTCTAAAGTCCTTAGGAGGAAACCTGAGAAGTTCACTGAAAAGATGAGAAGGGCTACTTTTACTTCACTTGATCTGTGGCCCCAATCTGTCATAAATTATATCCCAATGAGATCACATCATGGTGATCAGTTACTGCTCTGCAAACCTCCCTTCAGGGTCCACAACCTCTCTGTCCACCCTCATGCAAGCAATGTGACAAATAAAAGCCTATTGTACTGCTTTTATGTGTGTAATGGCTGCCATATTGGTTACAACCCAGATTGAACAGTAATAAATATGACTAGGAACTGGTTTAACAGAAAGAAATGAATTGTAATTTTGTAGTGAATTTAAAGCTTGTTACCTTGAAAGTTCAGTAACTGCTAAATAAATATTCCTAATTTTGCAGTTATCCAGCTTTTCTAGTCCTCTGAATGGCAAACTTGCTACAATTACAACGTTATTGCAGTAGAACAAGACAAACTGACTACTCTGAAGCCTGGAAGAGCTAAGTGACAACCTCTACAGGAACTGGCAGACCAATTAGTTGTTCACACGCCGTATAATGGGGCGTATTTGTGTGCTCTGCTATGTGCCGGGTGTTTTAGAAGTACGTGCTGGCCAGCATTTACTTCTAAAGCACTGTGGGGCTGGTCCCCTTTCACTTTCATTTTCCCCAATATGTGACATTTCACTTGTTTCTCCCGGCGCGCAGTACGCGTCAGGAAAGACGGGGAGTAGTCATGGCTCTCAGCGAGTGCTATGAATTGCTATAGTTGCGGTCCATACTGCGGGGTGTCTTGCAGCACAATTACACCCCAAATTATGGGCCACAAAAAACTGCGTGAACATATGCTTACCCAGCTCTTCTGGAAACTGAGCGGAAAGCTTTTCAGTGGCTTCTGTGTCCATCCCTTCCTTAGATCATCTGTGAGCAAACCTAAAAAAAATCCCTGTTTTAAGGGATTCTCCAACAAGAATTTTTTTTTAGTTTTCTTATGAAACCCTGCTTCCAGCTGTACCGTCCGCACATTCCACCCTTCGGGTATGTTCACACGGCTTATTTTGCCATGTAATTGCGGGCGTGTTTCGCTGCGTATTGTGCTTAATACGCGACGAAATGTGCCCCGCAATTACGGTAATCCATAGCTCTCATAGAAAACTATGGAATACGCCTCGTCCCCCCGCACGTACAATATGATAGTATTGTATGCGCGGGGAGATAAATGACATGTCAATTTTTCGCAGCTATTACGCGAGTAATGAATGTCTATGGGGCTGGCAGGCTGCCCCCCCTCCTCCCATGTGCTTCGGGATTACGCGCTGATCAGCACGACTCCCAAATCAACTGGCGTATTGCGGCGCGTACTGTACGTGCCGTAATACACCGTGTGAACATACCCTTCTTCTGTTTTCATCCAGGAAGTTCAACGCTGCAGTGGTTATGTGCGAGTGGCTGACATCACAGCTATGACACTGGTGCAGTCAGGCAATGGCACATGGCTGCAGTGACGCCCAGTTGATAAGACTGAAAGACAGCAGAAGGCTAGCAGAGACAAACTGCGCAGCCCTGGTTCCCAGGAATAGGGAGAGAGGAGTATAATTTTTTTTTTATTTTTAAAGGGCAGCAATATTCAATAAAAAATAAATTTGTTGTAAGATGTTCTAAGGAAGGGATGGACACAGGAGGCATTGAAAAGCTTTCTGCTCGGTTTCCAGAAAAGCTGGGTAACAAATAATTGGTATGCCAGTTCCTCCTGGAGGCTGAATAGGCCATCCAACGTCTGAAAAGCTGGGTGATGATGAATTAGCATTCCAGAGCCACTACACAGTTAGGTGGAGTGGATGTGACCTTTTGTGAAGGTGTGTTGCTTGATATAAAAAAGGTGTGGTCTATGCAAATTTATGGGGTGGCGCGCTACACGTGTCACACCTTCAAATCTCCCTGATGGCCACTTTCAAAAGTTGGAAAGTATGGGGCTAACCTCCCTGACACTTTTCCCTCTACCCCACTTTCTGACTGTCATCCAGCTAGCTGCCTCCTTTCCCTGCACCTTCATGCTATCATCCTCCCTTAAATCTACCCCAGAAATTGCTTGCTCAGTGAGAAGAAACTCAAGTTGGCAATCAAACTCAGTGTTGCAACTTGCTCATTTAGATCAAGGATCTGGGATTCTAAACAAGCAGAGTGCACACATCTTGCACAGCAGAATACCCCCTCAAATGGCTGTTCAAGGATTGCATACATTGCACAGGTTCTTGACTGGACAACATTGTCAATCATGGAGCACATGGGGACCAAGATATACAGATAATCTAATACGATAGGTAATATAATATTCAATAATACAATATTCTTCCTTCTAAATTCCTTAAATCTAAAGTCCCTCATTCTTAAATCTCACACTTAAGACAAAAACACACTCTATACAGAAAATACTCACAAGCTCACACTTTCAATTCAGTTTTTAACCCCTTCCCGACATAGGATGTACCCATACATCCTAGCGGAAAGTGCGTTCCCGCAAATGGACGTATAGGTATGTCCTGCAGATCGTGTGGGCTCAAAAGCGAGCCCCACATGATCACGACATGGGACCAGCGGTATCTTACTGCTGGCCTCATGCTGTATAACTCGTGGCTGGAGTGAGCTCCGGTCACAGATGATTAACCCTTAGCTGTCCCGAACTATGAAGTTACAGACAGGAAGAGTGAGCTCCTCCTGTCTATATTCAGTGCCATGCCAGCAGTGGGGCTGTTGGGCCACTGGGCTGTGCCCCTCAACTGTGCGTTTTTTGCTGCGGTTGTGGCTGCCATGCAGTGCTGCCTCCCATTTAGTGTAGGGACTAACTTTATAGAGGTTGCTGTGAAGTGGCAAGTTGACCTATACTGTTAGATCAAAAAGTGTATTAAGAACCACCTGTTCATTTTTGTAATGTTTAGCTGAGAAGCATTAGATCAACGTATAGTATGAGGATGTGCGGTCTATGCCTCTCTCTTACATGTTTGTAAGCATGTAATTTATATTGCACGGTGGCCGCTGTAAAAAATAAAAAAAACACCACCAGGATTGCTGTATTTTGTTAAAAACGCCTCACAAAAACCTTAATAAAAAGTGATCAAAGCATCATATGTACCGCATAATGGTACCAATAAAAACCTCAAAAAAAACAAGCCTATAATCAGCTCTGTATACAGAAAAATAAAGTTATAGCTGTCAGAATAGGACAACATAAAAAAATGTATAAACACATTTCTATTGTGTAAAAGTAATAAAACAAAAAACTATATAAAATGTATATTATTGTAATTGTACCAACCGCATAGTAAAGTTATGTCAAACGCTGTAAAATTTAAGCCCAAAAATAATGGCGGAACTACGTCCCATCCCCCACATTTTCATGGCCCAATGCTAAGAAAAACTATGGAACACCTGTGCGCCCAAAATGCACAATACACCCCTAAATGACAGGAAACATTGTGGGTGGAAATACAAGGGGGGATTAATGCAGAAAATATTATTTTTGGTGTAATCTATAGACCCCCGAACATCACTGAGGAGATAGAAGAACAGATGCATAATCAAATGGTGCGGGCAGCACAGGCAGGTAAAGTGATAATAATGGGTGACTTTAATTTCCCAGGCATTGACTGGGGTCACGGTTCTGCATCAACTGAAAAGAGAAGGAAGTTCCTCAATCTGTTAGAGGATAATTTTATGGGGCAGTTTGTGGAGGAACCCACTAGAAGTGATGCTCTGTTGGATCTGGTCATTTCTAACAAAGCAGAACTTGTCGGAGCGGTCACGGTTTCTGAAAATCTTGGTAACAGTGACCACAATATAATTCATTTTAGCGTAAACTGGAAAAAAGAAAAACAGAGCGGGAAGGCAAAAACATTTAATTTTAAAAGGGCCAAATTTTCCTTATTGAGGGATGCAATACAGGACCTAGACTGGGAGCAGCTATTAGCAAATAGTGATATAGAAGCCAAATGGGGGAGCTTTAAATATACTTTGGGGAAATTTATTGCAAAATATATTCCTATGGGTAACAAGTATAGGCGACTAAAACTAAAACCAACATGGCTTCTACCTTCTGTTAAGAGGGCAATAAACAATAAAAAAGGGCATTTAAAAAATATAAGTCAGAGGGGTCGGCATCAGCCTTTGAAAATTATAGAGAGCTTAATAAAATCTGTAAAAAAGTGATAAAAGCAGCTGAAATTCAAAATGAAAGGCAGGTGGCCAAGGACAGCAAGACTAACCTGTTTTGCCAACTATCTTAAGGGGTCCTGTACGACTTTAAAGAAGGCAAAATCCAATGCTTTATTTACTTTATTATATGAAGAACTAAGTGATTACATAAGACTAAAGGAAGAGAGTGTGATATTGTATATACTTTACATAATATAGATTATAAAGGCAAGGCATGCATAATATGGATTACAAATACTTACATCACACCTATATATGGGTCAAAGCTTCATCAGGAATCTTACAAGCATCATTTATCGGCTGGTAAACACGGACCAGCGAAGATAGAGAGATAATCCTGAGATCGACACCGTGCACAGGTCCAAGCTTTACCAGGAATCTTATCAGCTTCATCTATCCGTAACATCAGCTGGGAGAAGCGGCCAGCGAAGATACAGAGACATACCTGGGTTACTACAATGTGGCGGTGAGGCGTCCCTCTATAGCCCACATGTCCAGCTACTTCTAAATTCGCAGCAAACTTTCCCAGCTTATATCTTACTTGAAACAAATGCCTGTGTAGCCAAGTATTACGCAAGCTGACAGATCAGTACTTTTCCAGTATAAGGCCTTCCTCCTTCGAATGGCCATTTCTTAAGAGGTTAACCTGGCACTGGAAAAAACCCATGACTTGATGCTGAACACCTGGGTTCCCATGATTATTCTCTAACCATGCTGGGTAGTATTATCTCATTTACAGCATTCCCAAAACAACGAGGCCCTGATAACAACCCTCTGTGTCAATAAACAAAATGCTTCCATTAAAAATAGGAAATTTACAGCTTAAATCCCATTATTCTTTGGATTCTATGGATTCCGGATGGTCCCCAAAAAAATTTTTCTTTGGGCCCAACCAAACCCCCCCCCCTTGACCCCTCCACAATCCAATTTTTATCTATATACAACACCAAATTCCCCAAGGGGAAAGGGTTTTAGCAATGAACAAGGGAAAATTTCTTTTAAAAAGGAAGGGAAAACACTGATACAACACAAAAATAAAACAATGCAAAACACAAACAAAAGCAAAAAGTAAATCCTAAAATATAAACGTAAAAAAACCCAAAATCAAAGGGAACCAAAAAATAACCCCAAACCCTATTTTCCATTACTTCGTGGAAGTGGGCCAAAGTCCCTCCTTAACTGATCTATCTGGGGCTGGGAAATCCTGGCCATGATCCCGACAAATTTAAAAAAACACATAATTTTGAAAAATCTTTGGTATCCATGGTGGTGGGAAATTTAAAAACAAATAAACTATAGCCGCCTTTAATTCTGTAAGATAAAATTTTAAAAACAAAAACTATATCTTCTTTTTGGGGTTTTTTTACTGGTAGTAAATTTTTTGAACAGCTACCAAGCAAAAAAACTCCCTTTAAAAGGGCCTTTTTCACATATGCAGCTACGGGAGGAAATCCAAAAAGCATAAAAGGGGTAACCCAAAATTTCGACTGTAAAAATTGGGCCCCTAAATGGCAATAAATCCCAAACCCCTTTACCATTCAGAATCCAAATATCATTTTCAATTTTGCCTCCTTTTTTTTCACCTCCCCCATTTTTTTTTGTGACATTTCCCCATCTCATTTGGGGTTAAAAAACATTGATACATAATTCCATGAAAAATTTTTATTTTTATAAACTATCTTCACAAGGAAATCCTCTCCACACAGTTTTAAAAACAAAGCATAATATGAATGTTATGTTTTAAAATTTTGGAACACATCCCTTCTTCAATCTCCTTATCTTTGGGCATACCCCCCCTAATAAAATTTTTTTTGTCCATAGTTTTTTCAAGGGGGGTTGGAAGAGCCCACCAAGGGAAAAACTTAGTAAATTTTTTACAGTAGCAAATTTTTTTTCATAAAAAAAAAAAGTTTATTAATTTTTTGCCAAATAAATTTCCCTAAATTTTGTTTAACCTTTTCTTCCTTTTGTTGACCTAAAATTGGGCAAAACCCGAGACCAAAAAGGGCCAAGGGCCCGGGGATAACCCATCAACAACCGTCTCCAAGTTTGGATTTTTAAAACTTTAAAAGTAAAAAAAACAGACTTATTAAATTTTCCTTTAGATAACATCTTTTTTCCCCCACTTTTCCCTTCCCCCTGGTTTTCCTCGCTGGGCCCAAATTTTTTCCCTTTTAGCAATAACTTCTACAGTCTCTGAAAGGGGCCTTTAAAACCTTTTTTTTTCCCCCCCAAAAACTTGCACCATTTTTTTAAAGGTGAATGGAAAACCCAAAAAATTTTCCCCCTCAACTGGAGGGGCACCCAAACACAGCTGTTTTTAAACTGATATCCCCCAGAAATTTCCCTTTTTTTTTCCCCCTTTTTTCCTTTGCCCTATTTTCTTTTTCAGATAAACGATTTGCCCACCCATCGTAGGGGCCCTATACAGAACACAGTCCCCCCATTTTTTTAAATGCCAAACCAAAAGATAAAAAACTGTTTTTTCCCCCCTCCAAATATTTTTCCACTGGAAAATTAGCATAAAACCCTTAATAGCTTTTAAATTTATAAATCCCCCACTACACAAAGGCATCTTATTTTTAAAAATCACTTTTTTTCCACTTATTAAATATTTTGCCCTAAAATATTCTTGTATTTTTACTCAGGCCTTTACCCCTCAAAGGGGCAGATTAACATGCAACAAAGAAAAGACACAACTTAAACAGCAAAAAATGAATTACCCTTTTTTTATTCAAAACTGTCATGGCTGGCCCTGCGCCCCGCGGGTCAGGTTGCGTGCGCAGTCATGACTCCCGTGTTCCCCCGATTTCGGGGACAGTGGGGCCCAAAAGAAATACGGACTTACCCCGGCCCTGCTCCCCGCTCCTCTCCCCTCCTCGGCCGGGGCTGTGTGCGCTAAATCCAAAACCCCCCACCCAGGCGCCGGCGGCACTCTTTTAGATTTTAAAAAGGGGCAGCGCCGCCGGTAATTGGTTTTTTGCCGGCCCCCTGACCCTAAATAACGGTAACCACCCCCGACTTGTCCTTGGGCCCGGGTCCCCCCTTAATTTTTTGCCCCTGGCCTTTAGAGAAAGCGTTTTCCTTTTTGCGTTTTTTCCCTGGCCTATCCTTTTTCCGACCTCCCTGCTAAAAACCCCCTGACCCCGAACCTCTGCCCCGGGTTTGGCCTGACCTTAATTGCCTTTCCCTGACTACGTCAAAGTTTTTTATGATTCTGTAAACCTCACTACGCCCCGGGTGCCACCCGGGGTTTCTACTTAGATTCCCCCCCCCGTTACCCGGGTTAAACCCTCGCTTGCGGGGGTTCAAGGGTCCACCACCCCTGCCATAAAAAAAAAACAATCCAAACCCCTTTACGCAATGCGGGAATAAACATACAAACAAAAAACCGAAAACCAAACAACACATCCCAAAAGGGCCCATCACACACACTGGAGTGGGGAAACGCGCTGGTGTTTTCCCCTTTTAACAAAAAAAATAATTTTTTTTGTTAACCCTTTAAAAAATTGGAAACCCCCAAAAAAAAAAAAAATTTTCCAATTTTGGAATGCAAGGGGTTTTTTTTACTTTGGGGCCCAAATTTAAAATTAAAAAAACAAAATTTTTTCCAAAAACCCCCGAGGGACAAAACCCAAAAAAAGCAGGGTTGACTTTTTTCCTTTTTCCCCGGGGGTTTAAAATTTTTAACAAGTTATAGGGGCTGATTTACTTTTTTTTAATATCATTGGAACACTAAAATCTTTTTTTTTTTTTCCACTCCGCAAGTAAACAGAAAATTAATCCCCCTCCCCCCCCCCCCCCCCCCCGCCCCCCAAAAAATTTTAACAATTTGGGGGAAAAAGGGGAAAACAAACATTTTGCAAAAGGCCGTCCCCTAGAAACAAAATACAACAAAAAGGTTTTTTTAAACTAAAAAAGTGTGCACAATGCAAGGGATTTAAAAATGAGCTCGGGGAAATACCCACTGGATTTTTTCTTTAGCAAAAATCAAATTTTTAAAAAAGATATCCCCTTTTTATTACACCTATAGGTTTAAATTTTTTTTTTATTAAAAAACATACCCCCAGGACATAAAATGCATTGTATATACTTTCAAAGAAAAAAACAAAAGGGAAATACACAAATATATTCCAAAACTCATCACAGAAAATTTACCAAATTTTTCCTGTAACAGACAAAAGCAGAAAAATTTCACACAAAAAAACTTTTTCCCTTTAAAAAAAAACAAATTAAATCCAATATATCAGGAAGGAATTTTCCCGGGGAAAAAAACACAAAATGTCAGTCATAAGGGAATATCCTTATAAATTAAAAAAAGTAAAACTTTAGTTAAATGTTTTAACACCCGTTTTTTTTATGGTGAAACGGATTTTTTTTGATCATCGATAATTTAGGGTTTAAAAACTGCCATCAAACCCATTAAGATCGCGCCATTTTTCCCGGGGCTTTCCTGGCAAATTTTGGGGGGCCACAAATCACTTACAGAATAGAGGCAGGGTGAGTTTGTACGACGCATTACTGGGGGTTGTATGGTTTTCATTTTGGGTGGAAAAAACACATGGAAACCCTTTTTTTACATAGGGCAGCCCCTTTCCTTTAGCCCCTCAGTTCTTTTCAGCGTCCCCCAGAGCAAAGGACGTGGGCCTTGCATGTGTCCAAACCTCTCAGCGAAAAAATTAATTTCTTCACAAAGGAAACCTTAAATATTACTGTGACCCCTTTCAAAATTTTTTGTTAGATTAGAATTGGGAAGGGTTTTTAAAAAAGGTTTAAAATGGAATTTAAAAGGACAAACAAACCCCGGGAAAGTCACGGGGGGGAAGGGGGGGGGCCCCACTTTCGAACAACAGACAAGCTCTATAAAGGAAAAACTGGATAAAATTCAAACCAAAGGGCTTTTTGTAAACATTTTCAATAGCTTTTTTATTAACAGTTTTTTTAATTTTTAAATATTTTCCCGGATATTGGGCCCGCCGGGAAATTAAAAGGGTTTCACATCTTTTTTAAATAACTGCAGGGCTCTTTGTTAGGTGCAAAACTCCACTTTTTTTATCAGAAAAACAAATTTTTGATAAAGGGGCATTTTTAAAATTTTTTGGGGCCCCTTCCACCTTTGTTGAAAATATCCACCTTGCACCCTTTAAAATTTGAAACCCCGCAAGTCACACAGGTTGATAGGGCCAAAAATACCTTGTAATATCCGAATAAATTTCAGATACTTTTTTTTGACTTTGGGCGCACTACACTTTGTTCATGAGGCACCTTTGCATTTAAAATGTAATACGAAATTTTTTTGTCACCCAGGTGAATTGAAGTCCAAAAAATCCCTTTTTTATTATCCAATACATTTCAATATTTTTTTTCACTTTGGCGCTGGCCATCTTTTTTGATAGATCTACTTTGCATTTAAATTTGAATAGAGCAATCTGAATCCCCACAGGTGAATTGAAGGTCCAAAAATACTTTTTTATCCGAATACATTACAAAACGTGTTTTTTGCACTTTTGCCCACCCAAATTTTTGAAAAGCCCCCTTTACATTAAAAATTTGAACCACAATTGTGAAGTTCCCACGGGTGAATTGATGGGTGCCAAAAAATCCTTTTATTATCCGAATACATTTCGATACTGTTTTTTTACTTTGGCGCACTACAGCTTTGTTATTGAGGCACCTTGCACTTAAAGTAATACGCAATTTTTTAGCACCACAGGTAAAATTGAAAAGGGCCAAAAAAAACCTTTAAAACCGAAACATTTCAATACGGTTTTTTTTCATTGGCGCAGGCCACTTTGTTTGGTAGATCTACTTTGCGTTATTTTTTAACCCAGCAATTTTGTTTGATTTGAGGGATTTGAAAATAGCTGTGATTGCCGCTTTTAAAAGAGATTTTCCCAAAACTCTTCCATCCCTTCTCAAATTTTTATATTCGAACATGGAGCGAAATTCGGGTGGTAACGAGCAAAAGGGGGGGGACAGGAGGTAGAGGTACGAGAAAAGTGCTCCTTCCAGTCTGGCACAACACGATGCCAGCGGCACAGTTGCGGGACCCAGGCCTGTCATCGTTGGGTCAGGGCCCTGGAATCTCAGAAACGAACAGCGTCCCCCAAATCTGTCCTTCAGTGGTTAATGAAACCTGCATCCAGCAGTCTTACCTCCCGTCCTCCCAGTCAGGGCCACAAATTTCGCATCAGCATCACCAGCATCCGTCAACATGAACAACCCAAATGTAAACTCGTTACCCACCCTGGGAAATCCATTTTCGAAGACCTCTATGAGACAAAAATGCGGTTGGGGTGAAGGCATGTTAAAAGATAAAGGGGCCAAAGAGGATGATTTTCTCTGCTTGATGCCCAGTTACTGAGCCATAAAGGAGGAGAAGGAACCGGTAAATCGCAAAAACCCGGGGGGTCGGCAACGCCTTGCAGTCCCTCTTGCTTGTAGCCCCAGCTCCGATGCAGAATTCGGGGACGACCAAGGGTCACCTGTTTGATGATTATAAGTGAAAAAGGGGGATCCAACGTGGTCTTTCAGCAGAAATTTTCTTTTCAACCTTCATCACTGAACAAGGAGGAAGACGATGGGGTAGGTCAGTACGGGTTCCACCTCAAAAAGGGGGGGGGGGGGTTGCATAAGTCCCTGAATAATTCCGCCAGCCACGGACCGCAAACCCCGCCCCCTTTTTCGCCGCAAAAAGGCCAGGGCCTCTCAAGCCTGGGCCCTTTTAGCAAGCCCTGATTCACCCACGATGTCATACCCCCCTTTGCCCTAAATGCATAAGTAGAGGCAAGAACCTTTGGGGGTTAACCACCACCACATTTTAGTACTGCATGAAAACATGAGTTAAAGGAGGCAACACTTTCCAAAAAAGGCCAACCACGCTGGGCCCCCCCAACCACTGTCACATCCCGTCCCGCCTCCCCTCCTCCGCCACCACCAAGCTTCCCCAGCTGCCCTTCTCTCAGATTTATACAGGGATCAGCCTCCCCTTCGCCCCACCTCGCCCGAGTACCCCCAGCACCCCCAAGACCCACCACCCCCCTCCTTCCGCCCTTTGACGACCGCACGCCGTAAAAGCGCCAGTCTAGCAGCCACCTTTTGTCTTCCCGGTTTTGGGGGGCAGAAGAAACACTTTAACCCCAAACCACCCAAAGCCCAAAAACCCAATGTCGGGGATTTCAGCTTTGGCCTTGGAAATGTTGCCTTTTCCACGTGGGGCCAATGGGTTTGCCACTCAGGCCCTTGCCTGCCCCCAATCCAAATCCGAGCAGGCTTTCTTTGCCCGAAAAAACCGTCCCTGCCCTGGCCACCACGTTTCATCTAAAATTTCAAGCGCTTTTTCTGCATCGGCCCGGAAAAGTCCATCTGACCCCTGACACTGGCGTAAACACGGGCCCAAGGGGCCGCATATCCTGTACAGCTCACTGGATGACTGGGGGGATGTCCCTGGGGGGGACGGTGGCTCCGGCTCGGCGCACGGGCTTCAAAACCAAGGGGTGTGCAGGGATCTTTCCCCCCCAAAGGGCCCTGGTGGCATCACGGCCCAGGGGAAAACCCGGCCGTGTTGAAATTTAAACTGTCTTTGGGAAAACCCTCCACACACAGGTCAGGGCTGTGGACACCCCCCGCAACGAGACCGAGCGGTGGGTGGGGGCCAAAAACCCTTTTGCCAGGCAAAGGGGGTGTGCGATAAAAGGGCGAAATCGCTGGCCGCCTTAAAAAACGGTAGGGTGAGCACACCCTTTCCTGGGACATGCATGAACCTTTCGTCCGAAATTTCTAAGCTACCCGGGTCTGGACGCCTGCTGAGGAAGGCTCGAAGTCTAAGTTCGCATTCCCGGGCCCTTCGCCAACCCCGCTTTTCCCCCTGGGTGCGTTGCAGCGCATCTGGGGTCCCCGTCAAACCCTCTCATTTTTGACGTGGGAAAACGCGGAATTCCACCCTCCCCCATGCTCCCCCGCCATTGTGGGGAGCAGCGCCAAAAACCCTTACGCAGACAAGTGACCCCATGGCCTGACAAGCAGGCCCGGGGGCGGGAAAACCCGGGGTGTTTACCACCCCAAGGAGGGGCAGGTAAAGAGCCTCTGCACCATCCTTTTCCTTTTTTAAGAAAACCACCAAAAATGGTCAGTGCGGAAAAAATGCCCTTGGGCAGCAAGAGCATTGTGGTTTATCTTAGTTTTTGGAAAAAAATCGTTGGCACTCCCGAAACATCAGGAAACCCGCCAGCGACGGGGGAGCCTTTCTCTCCGTCAAAAACCACAAGGCCCGACAGTTTCACAATATCCATCGGTCTTCATTAGGCAGTGGTTCGGGGTATCCAGGAGCAAGTGGCAATGTGGCGCACAGCTCTCAGGGTGCATCAACACAGGCAAGTCAAGGGCTGGGTTGAAGCTGTGCCGGAGGCAGCGGAGGAGGAGGGAAGAGGAGGAGTGAGGTAATCGATCCTAGGACATCGGACGTTACCGACGTCGTCCCCTCCTAGATAAGAGGTTGGGGCGAATTTGAGGCGGAGGCGAGGAAGGATAGTGAGATCAGTTTGCTAGTGCCCCTCGACCCAGATGCTTGGGAAATCAAGGCTCCCAATCACTCACACTGAGTGCTTGGATGCTCCAATACCTCAAAATGATCCCTCGCATTAAAGGCCATCAAAATGAACAACAGTTAGCTGGTTGGCCAACCCTACCTGGATCCCGGTACAAAAACAAAACTCATCAACTCCTTTCATTCCACACACCCAAATATAGAGTAAAAAGGGCAGGAAATGGAGACCTTGCTATTGATCACTTGAGACCATCTGTTGCGTCTGCTTCAACGTTCCCCCTAAATGTCACGTTGGAACAAACATCAGCGACGTGACAGCAGTACGAGTGACAAGAAGGCGTAGCGCAGCAGCAGGTCAAGGTGGTCAGAAGCCTAATGGGTGACCTCTGGCAACTTTGTTTACCACCTCACCAAGACATGCCATGCAGGGCACACATCCAACACCCAGATATCATCATAAGCATCATGGTGCACGACTATCTGGCATCTCAACACCGAAGTTTTTGTATGTGTACCGCGGGACCCAATAGACATCTGGGTATGCCAAAATGGGACGAATGGCCCGAGCTCGCTCGCGCAGCCATAGAGGTGTTTGTCCTGCCCAAGCAGCCAGCGTCATATCTGAGGCGGGCTACTCTTCAGCACAGCTGGAGGAGATCATTACAGACAAACGCATCCTGCTTTCCACATATAATGTGGATCGTTGAGCTTTCATCAAGATGAACTTAGGCATGGAACTCTGATAATGTTGGTGTCCGCCAAATGCCGAGGGACACCAGAATATTTCCGATCTACTTCACATTCCTCTTCAAACAGAAATGGTCCTCTTGAAAAGTGTTTTTGTAAAATGTTCATTTCTTACTGCAAATTTATTCTGCATTTTCCCACATTTTTTTTCATTTTTTGGCGGTTTTGCTGTGAGGAGACGTAAAGACACCAAGAGTTTCATGACAACACCAATTCCATTTACTCACTTTATCTTAAGAAGTTTATCGCTCATTGTCAAATGGATTTGAGGTCATGTTGCCTTGTGAGTATACAGCTATAATTTATGGTCCTTTGAACAGAAATGGGGCTTTTAAGTGTCATATCTCCCTTCACATATTTTTAATAGTGGCTCTGAGAGTCATATGTTTATAATTTTTTGCGGTCATGAAGCTTGTGAGATACAGCAATAATCATGGTCTTTGGAACAGAAATGTGCTTTTAATGGCATTTCTCCATCACAATTGTTTAAATAGTGCTGAGAAGTCCAATTTTCATAATTTATTTGGGGTCATGTAGCTGTGAGATACAGCAATAATCTGGTGCCTTTGGAACAGAAATGTTGCTTCTAAGAAAGTGGCATTTCCCCTACAATCTTTTAACAGTGGTCTAAAAGTCATTTTTTTATAAATTTTTTGGTCAGTTCTGCTTTGAAAGCAGCAATACTAACAGGTCCTATTATAAAAAAATGTTGTATCTAACAGACAATTGTGTTCTTCACAATTGTCCCAAAGTGGTTCAAGGCATTCTTTGAATTTTGGGGCATTTTGCTTGAAAATGCAGCTATACCTACAGGTCCCTATTATAAAAAACATGTTGATTCGTAAAACAGACATTTTGTTCTTATAACAATTTGTCAAGAGTGGCTCAAGGGTGATGGTGCTGTCAGAAACAGGAATAGGTAGGACACTGTTAATGGACACATATTGCAAAATGACTTGTTTTTGCAAGATCTTTAACATAGCTATCAATCCCTGTATTGAGACAACCCATTGAATACAATTAAAAAAAGAGAAACAAAGACATGGTGGGATTCCATTTAAAAATGTGTTTTCTAGAATTAAACTACTAAAAAACTTGCATGTACAAAATAGCTGGTAAAAAAATTCCTCTGAATTGTACAAGGGAGGTACAGGAAAACTTGACCAGATGTAGGTTATTCAGAGGACATGGAGTATGGAGCACGGACAGAGAACAAAGTACAGAGACCATTTCCTCCAGCACGTTGAGTAAAATGAGAAAAAGAATGGCAAGAAAAAGGGCACCTGGGTGGAACAGGAGCGTTAACCACCAGTATTTCCAAGTGAAGCTCAATTGGTCCGCACTCATACGGAGGGGCAAGCGCTACCCAGGACAGGGACAGTATATGTCCAGTGAAACTAAAATGGTGGTTGAAAGACTCCTTTTTCCGGCACTTTTTAATCTGGGGGTCATGCAGGTTTGGGGCTCATGCTGTGGCCCAGGACAGGTATAGTCAATGTCCAGTTCAACTAAAATGGTGGTTGAAAGACTCCTTTTTCCGGCACTTTTAAATCTGGGGGTCATGCAGGTTTGGGGCTCATGCTGCGTTCCAGGACAGGGATATTCAATGTCCAGTTCAAGTAAGATGATGGTTCAAATCATACTGCCTTCTGGCACTTTTTAATTTGTGGGTGATGCAGGTTTAAGGGTCATGCTGTGGTACAAGACAGGGATAGTGAATGTTGTGTGTTTTTTTTTTCTGTGGCTTTTATAACCTAAGTGTGTTGCCTAAGATGTTATTAGTGATTGCCAGCATGGATTTACTAAGGAAAGAAGCTGTCAGACCAATCTGATCTGTTTTTATGAAGAGGTGAGTAGAAGTCTGGATAGCGGGCCAGCTGTGGATATTGTGTATTTGACACTGTCCCGCATAAGCGTTTGTTAGGTAAACTAGAATCCATTGGGTTAGAGATAACAGTATGTAATTGGATTAATAACTGTCTGCTGGATCTTACTCAGAGAGTGGTGGTAAATGATTCCTACTCTGAGTGGTCCCTGGTTGTGAGTGGTGTGCCGTAGGGCTAAGTATTAGGTCCTCTCTTATTTAATGTATTTATTAACGATATAGTGGAAGGGATTAATAGCACGATTTCAATTTTTGCAGATGACACCAAGCTATGCAGGGTAGTGCAATCTATGGAAGATGCTCATAAATTGCAAGCAGACCTGGACACACTGAGTGCTTGGGCATCCACGTGGCAAATGAGGTTCAATGTGGATAAATTTAAGGTTCTGCATCTGGGTAGAAATAATCTACAGGCATCATATGTCCTAGGGGGAGAAAAACTTGGAGAATCGCTTGTTGAGAAAGATCTGGGCGTTGTTGTAGATCATAGACTACAAAACAGCATGCAATGTCAATCAGCTGCCTCTAGGGCAAGTAAGATATTGGCGTGTATTAAAAGAGGCATGGACTCCCGGGACAAGGATGTAATTCTACCGCTGTACAAAGCATTGGTGCGTCCTCACTTAGAATATACTGGTCAGTTCTGGGCCTCAGTTTATAGAAGAGATGTAATGGAGCTAGAGAGAGTACAAAGACGAGCAACCAAACTTATAAGGGTAATAGAGCATCTTAGTTATGAGGAGAGGTTAGTAGAATAGAACTTATTTAGTCTTGAGAAAAGAAGGCTTCGGGGGGGACATAATTAATTTATATAAATATATAAATGGTCCCTACTATAAGTATGGGGAAAAATTATTTCAAGTGAAGACCCCTTAAAAGACAAGGGGACATTCCCTTTGACTAGAGAAAAAAGGATTCAATGTCCAGAAGAGAAGAGTGTTCTTCACTGTAAGAACTGTGAATCTGTGGAATAGCCGGCCTGAGGAGCTGGTCACAGCAGGAACTGTAGAGAGTTTCAAGAAAGGCTTAAATACCTACCTGGAACTAAAGAATATTAATGCGTACGTAGCTATGTAAAATTCTGGATCCTGGCTGGTGGAGGCTCTTGGGTCAAAGACAGGGTCTCCACTGGAGCAGATTGGTTCTTGCCTTGTTGGTTCCAGGGCATTAACCAGTGGTGAGGCTGGGCTTAAATTCCTTGTCTCTCTCCCTCACCCACATTTTCCCCACCCTTGGTTGAACTTGATGGACACGTGTCTTCTTTCAACCGTACTAACTATGTAACTATGTAGCTATGAGATCCACAAGGGGTGTTGAATCCAAATTGGGGTAGGTTTCACCTGTTTTGGTACTTCGGGGGCTTTGAAAATGCAACATGGCACCCACCAAAATTTGTGTTACAAAAGCCAAATAGCACTCCCTTCCTTGTATGCCCTGCCATTTCGGATGCTTTTTTTTTTTCCCAGTATGCCTTGAAAAAATTAAACTTTTTCAGCTAAAATTACAGATTTTTGGAAAAAAAAAATGTTTTCTTCATTTTCACAGCCTAACACTAAAAAAAATTTGTGAAACACCTGTAGGGTTAATATACTCACTACACCACTGTATATATTCCTTAAGGGCTGCAGTTTCCAATAAAGGGCCTTTATAAGGGTGTTTATTAAGTTTTAGCACCTGAGGGTGTCTGCAAACCTGTAAGGGCTCGTTCACACGGCTTATTTTGGGACTGATTTCAGCCGTATTGAGCACCGTATTTGCGCTCCAATACGGCTGAAATCAGTCCCAGGCATACGGTAATCCACAGTTCTCATAGAGAACTATGGATTACATCTTCTCTCCCCGCTTGGCGAATCCGGCGAGCAGGGAGAAAGTGACATGCACATTATTTACGGCGTGTACGCGCCGTGAATGATTGTCTATGGGGCCGATGAGCTGCCGACCCCCACACCCGCCCCCGCTGCACGGCAGCAGGCATAATTGCGGGGCGAAATCCGTCCCCGCAATTACGTCGGCAATAAGCCGTGTGAACATTGCCTAATGGTGCCTAACGGTGCTTTCACACAGTGCGTTTTTGATGCGTTTTTTAATGCATTTTCTGTGCAGGAAGGCACAGCAATTACTGCTGTACAGGGGCGTAACTAGAGAAGCCAGGGCCCCAAAGCAAACTTGTGGATGGGCCCCTCTCCCCTCGCCCACCTCCTTGACCACAACCATTTACCAGGACATGCTGTTAGATAATGTAGATAATACAATGGGCAAATACCTCACCATACATCTCACCATCATACTGCTACCAATCAAATCCCACTATACTAAGACCAGCATTACAAATAACGCTATTACATAGGAACACTATTACTGATCAGTCTATAAAGACCAATACTGTCTAATAATAATAATAATAATAATAATAATAATAATAATAATAATAATAATAATATATAATAATATAGTGATCATATAGTGATATATACCAGTGTACACAGGCTCTGCAGAGTGTATATAACCACCATACAGTGACCATATAGTGGTAGACACCAGTGTACACAGGCTCTGCAGACTGTATATTACTTCCATACAGTGACATATAGTGGTAGACACCAGTGTACACGGGCTCTGCAGACTGTATATTACCTCCATACAGTGACCATATAGTGGTAGATAGCAGTGTACACAGCCTGTGCAGAGATATAAGTGATTACAGTGCAGTTACATCTTGTGACTCACAGGTGACGTTTCTCTGACCTGTCATTGACTTTCCCTTTTGTTCTGCATCCGGTCCAGACCTTCATGATGACATCTCCCGACCACTTGTCCCTGAAGATTTAGACACAAATATCTTAGAATCCCTGACCTTTTCCAGCACCTCCCCTGCTAAAATGTGGAACCATAGCAGGCGGGTTAGATAGATTTTATGGCCCCGAAATAGGCAAGGTTAGTAGCCAATAGAGTGCCCAAATAAGCTTCAGGGTTTAGGTACAATAGGGAGCCATACTGGTAGGGTTTAGGTGGTAGTGTTGAGACGATACGTTGGCTATCGACATTCGGCAATAGTCGATAGTTCGGCTACCATAGATAAGGTTTTTCGATAGTCGATAGTCGACATCTCCGATTAAACCATTAAAGTAATGGGAGCGCAACAACACCTTCATTCTTACACCCAAACAGGTCGAGAAGCTGGAATTAACAGCCACAACAGTCCCAAAAGATACTGCTGAGCCATCTTAGGCTACAACACTTAGGCAATAAAAGCCACAGAAGAAAAAGTCACACCCCATTCACTATCCCTGTCTTGTACCACAGCATGGAACCTTAACCTGCATCACCCACGAAATTAAAAAAGTGCCAGAAGCAGTATTAATTTTAGATCCATCGATTCTTACATGAACTGGACATTGAATGTCCTGGTCGAGGAACTCAGCATACCCTAAAAACCTGCATACCCACAGATTAAAAAGTGACCCCCCCGAGGAAGAAAAGTAGTCTTTTGAACCACCATTTTACTTGAACAGGACATTGGAATGTCCCTTATACACATGCCCTTCCAAGCTGACCCTGCGAACAGCGCTATAGGCAGCCATCTAAAATTAACTTCTATACTAACTCATGAGACACAGCGTCCCTCCACACACACACTATAGAGACTAGACTGAGCGCTAGCGGGTATGAGCTAGTACTTACGAAGCGGAGTGAGCCAGACACACTCTCACACTCTCACACTCCTCTCCATCCTCAACACAACCACAAGTATCAAAATCTAGTGCCGAAAGAAGTGTCATAACAACTCTAACGCCTAGACGTGGATAGTAGCAGTGGTAGGTTACACATATATCTCTCTATTGTGACGAGATCCCACACACACACACACACGAGAGGAACACGTAATTAAGATATCTACACCACCCTCGATAGATCAGGCTTTGGAGAATAACACACACGCTAACACACAAAGCGATGTAAGTAGTGAGTAAGTGTCACAGGTTGTGATAGATAAGTATCCTCGAGAGTGATCAACCACACACACACTTTCACAGTCCAACACACACACACTGAGATCAAGTGAATGGCAGAGGATCTACTCACTCTGAGGCGAGTATAGACACATACGAGACCGACGCGATGATATATCTATATCTCTCTCTATAATCTATATAGTTCACCTCTACTCTGTATCTGCGATGAAAGAGATGCGTTTAAGTTTAAACTGTTGATACACACAATATGTGAGAACTATCTAGAGGACACAGTTTAGAGATGTATATTACACACAACACACACACACACTGTGTCGATGTTAGAAACAATTCAATTATAGCGTGCATAGAAGGTAACACACAACACTCACACATTGTGAGTCGCTCTCGAGCGCGAATGGTAAATCTCTTTTGTGATTTAGAAATATAGAGTATGACAGGCGACAGAGATCATATGTGTCTCGATAGCTAAGAGTACGCTACTCAAGGTTTTGGAGTCGATCTGCGAAGTTCATATGCACACAAGTTAATGTGACACTGTGAACGGTACTGTTTTGTCACAAGATTACGCGAGCATTGTAAACAACACAAGTGTAGAGTGACTCATGGACGTTTATTGTAAGGGATAGAGCGAGCGCGTGTGAGATGTGTGCTCTCCTATGAGATTGTGAATAGAGCGCGGTGACACGCTGGTAAAGGCACAGAGTATCTCATATGAGAGAGAAGATAAAAATTGGTTTTTAAAGATGATGTGAGTGGGATGTGGCTGAGAGCGAGAGAGAGAGTGTGAGTTATAGAGAGGTTCTAGTGGAGCGTATAGCGCGGACGTCGATATCTCTCTATATGTAACAATTGTTCATAGGTAAGGAGGTGATAGACACACAACGACTATCAGACGATGTGAGATATATCTAATAATGGCGAGTAGAGAGTTTGTCAAGTTAATATTAATGATTCTAGAAGTTTATTGGAATAGTTTTGTTTATAATAATTGAAATGTATATTATTGTAAGGTTAGGAAAAAATTGAATAATTTGTAGATACAGTTGTAGGGTTAAAAGGTATAAAGAAAGGGAGGGATGGAGGAGATGGGTAGATTAGGAGTTTTGGAATAGGGAGAGGAAAAATGTAGAATGAAGAGGTTGTAAGTATGAGGATTGGGGAAGGTAAGAAAGGTATTGGATTTTGGGGGGTGACAGATCTTTATATTATTGTACCTTCTGATATTTACACCTCTCTGTATTTATATAGTTGAAGCTATAGTCTACAAAGATATAGTTTCAGTTTACTGTATAAAAATATCTTGTACTAGGAAACTTAGCTAATTAATCCGCGATAACTATACTGAAGATTGATTGTAAGAATGTGATATCATAATCCAATGATTGCGATTGAGTAGAAGAAGAGTTGATAGAAGGTTTAAATACATAGGTAGAGAAAGAAGAGTGAGGTGTAACTGAGATGACGTTTTAAATTAGAGTTATATAATATTTAGATGTAGAGATAGAAGAGAAGATACGACCACATATCACTAACATGCCACATCCTTGAAAATTAAATATGTGAGTAAGAGAGTGTATAAGGTCAGATAAATTCAATTGTGATAAAAACATATTATCTAAACAATCAATTAACTCTATCAAAATACAACACACATTGTGTCTCTCCTCCATCACACCTCATACACATCATTTAACCAGCAGAGGTGTTGATTCCTATAAAAATTTCCATATTAAGAAGTAAGACATCAAGGCAGCTTAATATCAGTGACAATTGCTAACTCGTTCTTTAAATGAAATTATATCTCACTCATCTTTAAAAGATGATACTTTAAATACTCTATGTCGAATACTCACTCTCCCTATGAGTAAATATGTACAAACAGTATTGAGAAGAAGAGGTTTGTTGTAAGTTGTAATACATATTTTTTAAAAATTTTTGAAATTTTATGTAAATTATTATATGTTGTGATTGAGTGTTTATATGGGTTTAGTTTAAGGTAAATGATTTATAGGTAAATTAAATATTTTTTTGTGTAGAGATAATAAGGAATCTTTTGTGGTGATCTGTTTGAATAGGTTTTCTGAATATGGACGAGGAGCTGAATTTAATGTTGAGTGATATATATTAATGTAAAATTTTTGGTTTTGTGTAGAAGAATAGTTTTGGGGTGTATTAAAATTTAATTATTATTTTTTCTAGTTTTTGTGTTTGGATTGTGGGGCGATTTTTAAGGAAGGGTATGAGAATGATATGATTTAATATTTTTTGTTTAGTTTTTTTTGATGTTTTTTGAGATGGAGGTTTTTGTTGGATATAATGAGGGGTTGTTGGTTTTAAATATAAAATTAGGTAGAGTAATACGTAATGGAATATTATTATATTTGAATAATGTGTTAGAACGTTTGGAATTATTAAGGGAGTTTATGAATGACGGTCGCGAGGATTTATACTAAGACAAGATAGATAATATCTAAGATATGTTTTGAATATGGATTATAGGATAATTATCATAGTTGGCTGGGAAAGAAAGTATAAAGATCAGAAATGTTGGTAATTAAATTTGCGTAACGATTATAATTATTTTTATAGGGTTAAATCAAAACGCACCTGAGGACACGGATAATGTGAGTAGAGAGACGAAGGGTTAGCTCCGGAAATAATTATGGATGGTTGTAAATATAATGGCAAATACACCCATTACTTATCCAACTCATCTAATGATATCACTAAAACTCGCACTCTACTGCTGCACTCGCTGGCGTTTTCCACCGTGACATTTGAAAACCGGAAGCAGAAGCAACAGATGATCCCATTGATCAATCAAGCAATGCTCCATTTCCTCATTTTGCCCTCTATTTTGGGTGAGTGAAGGAAATGCTAGGTTTGTTTGTACCGGGGATCCAGAAGCTGGCCACCCAGTAACTTTATTTCAGTTTGAATTGCCTTAATGTGAGGATATTTGGAGGGAACTGAGCATCCAAGGCACCTTAGTGGATGGAGCCATGATTTCCAACATCCTGGTTCCGAGGTGGCACTAGCAAACGTGATCTTCCTCAATCACCTCCGCCTCAATTCGCGCCAACCTCTTATCCAAGTGCAGGGACATCCGTTAACATTGGTGTCCTAGGAATACTCCTCCTCCTACCTCCTCCTCCTCCACTGCCCTCCACACAGCTCAACAACACCCTACGTGCCTGAGATGATACACCAGAAGCTGATGCAGACCATCTATGCGCACTACTCTGACCCCCGAACCACTGCCAATGAAGAGACCGCTGAAATTGTGAAACTGTCACGGCCTTTGTGGATTTGACGGAGAAAAGGCTCCGTGTCCGCATCTGTGTCCCGTCTCCTCCTCCGACGCTGGCGGACCTGTTTCAGAGTTGTCCAACGATCTGTTCCAGAACTAAGATCACCACAATGCTCCTGCTGAACAATGGCAATTGTCCGCACTGCCCAATATTTGTGGTGGTGCTTTCCTTCAAGACTTGTCTAGGTAATTGTAGTAGCAGATAGGTATTTCTTCTTATATATTCTCTTTCCCCAACCTTTGCCCCCCACTCTCGTTCACTGCGTTCCACCCATAACACCCCCCCACAGCGAGTCGTCCTCCAGCGCCCCCGAAACAGCACGAAGCGCTGCGTACTGACATCTACTCCAGAGCCATGTGTATACACTACGTAACTGCTGTACCCATCGCCACGCATTAGTGTCCTGAGCTGAGACCTACAATCGCTGGAGCATGTGGAAGGTGAGAATTCACGTGTGCCAGAAACGTCACCATGAGACGTTGACGGGAGGCCGAGCTGACGCTGCAACGCCAGCCAGGCGGGACGAAGCAAGTGCTCTGCGCAACGGCGTAATTGTATACGAAACCTATAGACGCCCTCCGTCGACCACAAGACCCTCGCATCCACAGCACTGCATCCAGACCCGGGTAGCTACTTTTGAGAATTTTCTGGACGACAAGAGTTCATGACAGGTCCCAGGACAAGGGATGTGCTCCAGCCTACTGATCTAAGGGCGGCCCACAGATATCGCCCGTTATCGCACACCACCTTACCTGGCACAAGGTTTTGTCACCCAGCCACGCTCGTCTCGTTGGCAAGAGAGCCGCCACAGTTGTTTCCTCCCTTACCTTTTGTGGATGGTCTCCAAGACAAGATGAATTTTCAACACGGCCTGGTTTCTCTGGCACGTTGATGCCACCAAAGGAACCTTGGGAACAGAACCCATGCACTCATTCCCTGCGTTTTTGAAGAGCGTGCCCGAGCCTGAGAGCCACCTTCACCCCGCAGGGACATCCACCGCAGCTCACCCAGTGGACAGAGATATAGCGGCCTTGGCCGAGCTACTAGTCCATGTGTCGGTGGGTCAGATGACTTTTCCGTACGACAGATGCAGACAATGCACTTCAAGAGAATTTTAGATGGAAACGTGTGCTGGCCAGGGCAGGACGGCTTTTCTGGCAAAGAATGCCTCCTCGGCAGTCTGGTATTCGGGGGCAGACAGAGGCCATGACGTGGTCGGACCCATCTGTGTCCACCAGACAAATGCCATCATTTCCAAGGCCCAAAAGCCTTGCAATGCGACATTACTATTCTTTTAGCTTTGGTATTGTTTGGGTAAAGTGTTTCTACTGCTTCCCAACCTGAAGACAGAAGGCCTGGCTTCTAGACTGGCCGACCTGTACGGCGTGCAGGTCGTCAAACTGCTGAAGGAGATGTGGTAGATGGGTCTCTGGTGGTGCTTGGTGGTACTCGGGCGAGGTGCGAGGCTGAAGCGTGAGGCTGACCTGATCATGACTCTGAAGACATGTCCACATGATGAACGCTTGGTGGTGTTCGAGGTGAGTAGGCGGAGACAGAGGGTGTGACAGTGTGGTTGAGGCCCGCGTCGTCCCCTGGCCTTATTTTGGCCAAGTGTTTCCTCCATTTCAACTCATGCATCGAGTGCGATCTGTGACTAGACATGGTTGGTGGTGGTTAACCACCTAAGTTCTTGCCTCTACTTAGCATTACCGGCAAATGCGGCATATGACATCACGCTGTGAATCAGAGGTTGCGCAAAGACGGCCCAAGCTGAGAGGTCCTGGACCTTTATGACTTGTCGAGTAAGGCGTAGGAGCGGTGTTTGCGCCTGACGTGCGTGGCTGGCTGAATCATATCAGCAGACTTCTGCGACCACCCTTCTCCCTTTTGAGCGGAACCCGATACAGACCCGTACCGCATCGTTCTTCCTACCGCTCCAGTATGAAGCGCTCGCAAAGCAAATTCTGCTGAAAAGACCACGTTGGATCCGCAATGTCGTCATCATCATCATCAACACGAGGTGACTTCGTCGTCCTGACATTCGCATCCAGGAGCTGCGGGCTACAAGCAAGAGGACTGCATGGCGTTGTGCCGACCGTCCCGGGATTTTCGCCGATTGACCGGCCATCCTTCTCCTCCTCTGATTGCATCAGTAACTAGGGCATCATAGCAGAGAAAAATCATCCTCTCTTTTTGAGCCTTTTATCTTTTAACATGCCTTCTGACCCCAACCCGCTGCATTTTGCTCGATCAAAGATGTCTTCAGAAAAATGGATTATCCACAGAGGTGGTGTAACACAGGTGACATATTGGGCATCTTCCATGAGGAACGATGCTGGTTGATGTCTTATGACGTACATTTTGCGCACGAGACTGGAGGACGAGGGTAGAGTAAACACTGCTGGATAGCAGGTTGCATTTAACCACTGAACGACAGAATGTGCGACCGCAGTATTTTCTAACTGAGATACACAGGCCCCTGACCCAGCATGACAGCCTGACGGTCCTGCTCACTGATGAGTCCGCTGGCATCGTGTTGTCTCCAGCACTCGAGGAGAGTGGAGCACCCTCACTCGCGTAGCTCTACCTCCATGCCTACCCCCCGTCTTTTGCTCGCTTACCACCTGAATTTCAACTCCAAGGTTTCATAAAATAGACAAATTTGAGAAGGTATGTGAAAGTTTGGAAAGTCTCTTATTTAAAAGACGCAAATCACAGAACTATCCTCATATCCCTCAAAACAAAACAAAATTGCTGGATTCAAATTATAACTGCAAAGTAATCTATCAACAAAGCTGACCTGCCAAAGTGAAAAAAACACGTATCTGAAATGGTATTCGGATATACAAGGTATTTTTGGCACCTTTTATCAATCACCTGTGGAGACTAAAAAATTGCAGTATATCACATTTAGTGCAAGGTTTCCTCAAGGAACAAAGCTGTAGTGCGCCAAAGCTAAAAAAACACGTATCTTAATGTATTCGGATTAATAAAAGAGTATTTTTTTGCACTTATCAATTCACCTGTGGTAACAACACAATTGCTGGATTCAAATTTAACTGCGAATTGTCTCTGACAACAAATCTGGACTGGGCAAAAGTGCAAAAAAACACGTATCTGATAATGTAGTCGGAAATAAAAGGTATTTTTTGCACCTATCAATTCACCTTTGGTGACTACAAAAATATGCTGTATTCAATTAACTGCAAATAAGATCTATCAACAAATCTGCCTTCGCCAAAAGTGATAGAAAACACGTATCTGAAATAGTTATTCGGATAATAAAAAGGTATTTTTGGCACATATCATTCCACCTGTTTGACTACAAAATTGCAATATTCTCACAATTTAAGTGAGCAAGTGCCTCAATGAACATAAGCTGTAGTGCCCCAAAGTAAAAAAACACGGTATCTCGAAATTTATTCGGATAATACAAGGTAGTTTTTGGCACCTATCAAACCAGTGCTAACTTGCTGGATTCAATTTTACAGTACAAGGTGGATATATCAACAAAGTTGGACATGGCAAAAATGAAAAATGAACACCTATACTGAAATGTATACTGATAATAAAAGTGAGTTTTGCACTAACAAAGAGACCTGCAGTTACTAGAAAAGATTAGAATCCTATAAGGTTCAGGCTGCCCAATACGCAGAAATATTCAATAGAAAACTGTTATAATAAATGCTATTGCAAATGTCTACACTCAAGGGCCACCATGTATGAAGCTCTATCTCGGGTCTAGCGACCGTTTTCCCGCCAGTTTTTCCTGTGCGTAATCTGCGCCTGGATAATATTCGGGCTGGACTGTCTGCGCTCATACATAACATGTAAAGTCCGACCGCGCCTCGCCCAGCCGTGTGGGGCCATGCGGGTATGACGAAAAAAAAATAGTGCGGGCGCTAGCGTCTGAGATTGTCCGCCGGAGTAGTGCGATCATACAAGCGGGAAAAGTACCGCCTCGCCTCTCCAGAGTGTGGGGCACAGTGCGTGGGACATGGGCGCTGTGCGGGCACTGCCCGAAGATTCGTCGTCCGAGAAGTCGCCCTCAACATGCAGGAAAGAGTCCTGCCGCGCCACTCAGGGTGTGGGGCGCAGAGCGGGACTTAGCGCCGTGCGGGATTCTGCGCCGAAAATCATGTTTCCGTATGGCGAGACAGGCCTGGTGAGCGGCGAGAATACATCCACATGTCGGTGCGGAGTATAAATCCAAAGAATCGCCTTTATAAAGGCTTCTACATTCTCGGGAAAGAGCTGAAACATTAAAAATAAAAATACATAAAATAAAATCACATTTTCCAAATCCTAAGCGTGCAAGAATGTAAGATATTCTGAAATGGAGCCGGGAAATACAGGTATTTCAATTCTGAAACCTATACACATTGGACGTGCCCAGAACCGCCAATCAGAATACGTGTACAGCGATCACTGAACTATTAAAAAACCTATTGGGGCAGGATTGACCAATCAGAATCCACGGCGGGACTGTTCAAAATACAGTAAAAATGACTAAAAAACAGAGCTGATTGGCTAGAGATAACTGAGGGCTTGGCTACGAATCTCAGCCAATCAAATAGGAGCGACAAAGTCCCATTTCTAGTCTATGGAGGAGAGCTTAGACCAATCAGAATACAGCAGACAAAGTCCCATTCACAGCCTAGGGGAGAGTTTACACCAATCAGAATTCCACTGGCGGGACTGTTTCAAAAATACAGTAAAAAAAATACGTAATAAGACAAAAAACAAAAACGCGAGCTGATGCTTGGCCTGAGAAAACTGGGGCATTGGGCATAACTCCTCTAGCTAAATTCCAATCAGAATAGAGCGACCAAAGTCCCATTCTAGGCTAAGGAGAATTTAACTCATCAGAATACGAGCGACAAAGAGTCCCAGTCTAGCCCTATGGGGAAGTTTACACCAATCACGAATCCAACGGCGGGACTGTATGATCAAACCTAACTTAACAGTAAAATGCTAATAAAACAGCTGATTGGGCTGAGATAACGGGGGCTTGGCTTTCTCAGCCAAACATAATAATGTAAGCGACAAAGTCCCCATTCTAGCTATGGAGAAGTTTAGGAACCAATCAGAATACATCGACAAAGTCCCATTCTAGCCTATGTGGAGTATACACCGGATCAGAATCCACGGCGGGACTGTTCAGAATACAGTAAAAATGACTAAAAACCGCTGATTAGGCTGAGATAACGGGCATTGGCTATCTCAGCCAATCCAAGCGCGAGCTTAATTTCCTCCCATTATAGTCTAATGGTAGAGATTGGCGCGACAGTAAATTCTCTGCCGCTCACGCCTTTTGCGAGCATGAAATTGGTTAATAGCCAATAAATTATTAACATGTGAAACATTTCACAGATAAAATAGCAGAACCCTTCTATTATACAAATAAAGCAGTTCCAAACACGAACAACGCTATTGCTCGTCGATACCGCGAAACATAGGGAATATGTAAATAGAGAGAATTGCCTGGGAATTACAGTTATTTCAAATTGTTTATCTATTCTCATGGCCGTCATAAACCAGCCAACTCAGAATAGGAGCGACAGTGGCCATTCTATCCTATGGAAGAAAAATCGGCGACCAGACTATATTCAAGGGCTGGACAGTTCAAAATACAGTAAAAAGGCAGAAACGAGCGTGATTGGTTTTAAGCAGCGGTGGCTTACGTCCGAGCTTAGCCAAGTCAGAGCGTGAGCTGCTTTCCTCATATGAGTTCTAATGAGAATCGCAATTAAATAGATGTCCTGTAATTAGGACCAGATGGGAGAGCGAGCAACGCTCCTATGGGTTTTCTAATGCAACATCTGGTAAAAGAACTGTACATGTCTGACATTCAAATTATCACACTATACCACCACTACAGATGTTGTGCCGAGTGTATATACAACGAATACTTAATGATGTGTGCAAACGGGAAAAAAAAAATTCATAAAATCATGTTTATTTTCTATTATTGTTCGTTAGCCAAAGATCAAGTAGTAGGGTGCATCGAAAACAAAAGAAATAAGCATGATTTTCTGGATTTCAAATTTTATTCGCTAGCCACATATTAGAATTCCTTTTATATACACATCGGCACAACTTCTGTATTGTTATAATTTGATTTCAGCCATATCAGTTTTACTACCCAGATTGCATTAGAACAACCCATAGGATCGTCCGCACAGCTGTCTCTCCGCATTTAGTCCAAAATATCAAGGCGCCTTTCTTTTAAATTTCGATCCCCATCGACCTCGAAGCAAAAGCAGCTGCGCCTCTGTTTGGTCTAAGCAGACGAGCTCCTCCAACCACCGCTGCTTCAACCGAATCATGGCTTCGTGATTCTCTGCCATCATTCTAGATATTTATTTTGCGAAACTGTCCGCCATTTATATGATGTGTTGCGCATTTCTCCATAGATAGAATGGGCCCACTGAACGCTTCGTACCCTATTCTGATGTCTGTGCGTCAATTCTCTCCACCATAGGATATAATGGTACATTGCTCCGCTCCATATCTTCTAGATAGGCTGTTCTATGTCCGACCAATCGAGAAAATAAGCTAATCACAAAATTTCTCTGAATTACTGGTCTTACCCTGCAATTCCACTCGTACTGAAACCGGCAATTCCCTATGTAGACGCCGGTCGCCGAACTGGCGACTAAACGAGTTGTCTTCGTAGAAGAGAGTTTTTAACTGCTTTATATTGACTTTCTTAAAGAAATGATTATCTGGTCGTTACAGAGAATGGTTTTACACTGTATAAAAATAATTTGGTGATTAATACTTCTCTGCCAAGCGCGCCGGGACTCTGAGATGCGACGCCGGAGATTTTGAGTGCTCTCATACTCTCCATAGACAGTGATAATGGAGATAGTAGCTCGCGCTCTGATAGCTAGACTGAGCCGAGAAATCCAAGGCCGCTAGCGTCAGCAATAAGCTCTTTTTCTTGTTTCTCGAGTCTTTTTACTGTATCTTTTCTGACATTATCTCCCCGCCCTGTATCTACCATAATCAGAGTCCAACTGCGCGACTTTGAGAGGTCCGACACTTCTACCAAATAACGAGTCTTACCAAATTGGAAACAATATCACCCTTTCAAGCATCCTCAGCATGTCCCGAGTCTGAGAGCGCGCCTCTATGCGAGTGACTAGCCCCGCTATCCAAGACACACCGTCGCTAAACTACTAAGCTCAGGCTCTAAATTCGCGAGAGAGGTAGCCATCTCCTTTACAGCACCTCTCTTCATAACTGTATTCTCTGACGACAATCTTAACTACCATCCTCCCAAAAACCAACTAAGAGGACGGAACATTTCTTCTCTCTTGCATGTACTCACAGGTCAACATTCTTTCCCATCTACCACCAGCCACTACTATTCTATCTACAACAGACGTAAATTACTGCAGCGAACCAGAACAATCCGAGTCTGAATCTGCGCGGCCTCAGCCTTTTTACCTGACAAGCCAAGCACACATCTTCGTCGAGAACATAGTTTCAGCGATTTTGAGAGCACACTATACTGGATCTCTGTCCCAGACCTATTTCGCAACATATTCTCATATCTCATTGTTCTCAGCATATTCCGCGCACGTCTCCCTCAAGAGAAGTCTACTCATCTCATGACAACAACAGTGATGTTTTTCTTTTCTTATATAGAGTATTTTTTACGTGCAGGACCTCGCTCTCGACACGCGTCCAAATTCCCCGCCTTTACATAAAGGGACCAGATATTTTCTCCCTAATTCGCAGATAAGCCTGCAGTAACACGCACGGAAGCGCAGAGCGGATTTAAGACGCGCCCGCGCGAGACATGCGAATACTATCTGAGTTCGACCTATCTTCCGACACCACCTATCCCGAGCTCATCCTACCCGCCATCCTCTCATCCGCGACATCCTGCTCGCTCACTTCGTCAACTCTGCCAACTAGCGAAGGAAATTTAAACACACAGACCTAAACAAAACATAGTCTGCTTGTCGAGGAGGATAGCGAGTGCCGCGACTATCTGAGGCGAGCCGCCTCTTCCGGTACATGACCGTTACGGAAACTATGACCCCAGTTCAGAGCAGCCAATCGCCCCCCCGCGCGGTTTTTCGCCCCCCCCCAACACCCCCCCACCCCCCCCCCCCCCCCCGCCGCCCACGAGAATCGACATCTACCCAAAACAAGCGCCACCTAACAACTCCACCGTCTCTAGCCGACGATCCTGCGACTCAGCCCACTCGCTCCACTTAACCCAATCAGAACACCCCTACCTACCACACACACTCAAAGTGGAAGGATACCTGCGTACAAAGAGGGGATTCGGCTGGAGGGCATGGGTAGAACAACAGCAAATCAATCAAGGCGTACAGCATCACGTAATCTAATACATGTGAGATAACTCCTGATCGATGAGTAACACTATTATCCAGTAATTCTTTTAATACGAAACTTTGGTCTAGTTCGAATCCGCCCAGTGGCCTTCCCACCCATTTCCCCCAGCACCCACCCCGTATGACTTTCTAACGAGTCGGTAACCGATCTGATACCTTATACATCTCTCATACCAAACTATATAAAAATCCTGTCCTGATCTCATAAATCTAATCCTAACAGTATGTAAGGATCTAACAGCTGAGATAGTAAAGGTTTCTCTTGTGAAGCAAATATAATAAATTTCGCTGACACTAAAAAACGACTTGGTTTGCCACTCTCTCTTCTAGAGGAACACAAGATCAGTGAACGCAATATCACGTTCATATCCTGAGCACGCTGATAGAGAAAGGAAACAACTATGATGCTGATCAGGAAACGCTGTTCTATTGTCATAAGACAGGAATTCGTGATTTTATCTCAGCCACAATCGCAACCATAACACCATCCCAGTCAGACGTCGCAACATAATCCACATCTGCCACCCTGCATCTATGTCTGTAAAGACTAGACATTTGTCATGGCACCGCCCAACAAAATTTACTAGAGAAGAGTAATCGAGCACAGAGCAAATGTGAGCCAATCTCTCTACATACGATAGATCGCACTTAGATTTATAACACTAAAAATATATATCGCATGCGATCTATAGAACACACTTACCTATATCTGGATCACCAAGCAAAAACTGTGCGATTTCAACTTTGCGTCTGATAGAATAAATTCGCTCCTGTCAATTCAAGCACTGAGTTTTTAGGAGTAGACTAAAGTAGGTGAGTACCCCATATAAGTAAACACAGCACTCTGCTGTCAGAGGGTAAAACTCGCCCAGCCCTCGTGTGGGTTTATTCTAATTCCACCCCTGGCAGCAAGATGGGTGATAGAGGCAGAGGCATTGTGGGTGCGAGTTGGTATAGGCAAGTGCAAACGTCTCTGGGGGCGCCGGTATAGGCGAAGAGGCATATGAGCTGTATTAAGGCAGGGGCTAATCGAGCTTTATAAGCATTGACAGGATTTATGGCTAGGGCTGTTACTCAGGGCTAGGCAGCATTGTGGGCGGCTCGGAGCTGTATACCAGGCAGGCATATGAGGAGGCATGATATATGTGCAGGCAAGGCATATGGGCTGTAGAATCGCAGGGAACAAGGCGCATAGGGGGCTGTAAAGTAGCAGGCAACATCAATACATGATCCGTGAGGGTGTATAGGCAATGCAGGCAATATATAAGAGGCGAGGGAGACTGTCTCACTAAAAGCTCGCGCCACACAGAAGCCATATCACTATCGCGGCTGTATAAGGACTAGGCAGGCGAATACATTGGGTATTAGGAGGCAATGGCATCCATCGGGGGGGGTATAAAGGCCAGGCCTATGGGGGTTATAGCACATATTTTGGGGGAATAGAGCAGGTCATAGCAATCTGGCGACGAAATCGGGCTAATACTTGGAGAGCCACAGGCACATAATAGGGGGCATACTAAGCATGCATAGCGCCGGCTAATTATCTTAACAACTAGCTATAGCATAAATGGGGCGAGTAGAGAGTATACAATTGGTAGAGCAACCTCATATAATGCGGCGGTGAAGAGTATTGAGTAGCCAGTGCATATAGAGACGAGGTGAATAGCATGCGATATGCAGAGGAACATAACCGAGAGCACGCGGCATTAACCATGTGGGCGACAATTACATACGGCAGGCAATTAAACACGTCATAAGGTATGGTGGTTTATAGCCCGTCAGTATGGGGTGTATACGCTCGCCAGTGCTCGCAGCGAATATGGACGGAGGCTATAACAGGCATGACATTGACTCGGGGGGATAAGCAAGCACTAATTGAGGGGATATAGCACGTCATTTCGAGCTGGGAGGGTAATAGGTCACAAAAGCGGGAGTCAACTAACGGCAGGGCATGAACTGAGTAAATAGGCAGTCGCAAGGGGGAGAATAGCTGAGCATATGGGGTAATTGAACCACTAGCATAAGCTTTTGGGAGGGTATAAGGCAGGCATTACATGAGGGGAGTATAGGCAGGACATAGGAACATCATGGGCTGTATAGCAGGCAGATGGGGGGGTATAAGTCTGCAGCGTCTGGCGCATATTTTGGTGTTAATCAGCAGATCACAATATGCGGTAGTATAAAGGCAGAGCAACGGGACGAGAGGAAGATCATAGTCAGGCAATATGTGGGGTATAGTGCAGGCATATCGGGGAGGTATCAATACACACGCCGTGCGCAGGTATCAGATGAGGTATGTATATGGCACGGGCATATGCGAAAAAGTCTGATAAGTATGAGCACGGTCATATACCATTAGGAGAATAGAGGCTATATATGGCCATACAGCCATACTGGGGAGGGTATAGAGACAGGCATCCTGAGGGGTAAAGGCAGCCATATTGGGGGGTATAGGCCGCATACTGGTAGGGATACAATATAAGGCTGGCATAATGCGCGAGCGGAGCTAATCAGGTCAGGCATACTGATGGTTATATCCAGGAGACAATAATAGTAAGAAAGCGCGTTATTAAGGCAGGCATTTGGGCGTATAGCAGGCATATAGGGGTATATGCATCATTGTCAAGCTTGGGGGAATGTGAGGCCGCTTAATGAGCGGGGTATAAGGCGGGCATATGGGCCAGCGGCTTCTGAACAGTCAGCAAACATTAGGCAGAAGAGGCTGTGGGTCTTCTATCCAACCAGGCAATTACATGAGGGGAGGTATATAAGACAGGCAAAATTGAGATTGAGTGGGAGCGAGTTTTTACCATTTTCAGTAGCATACTGCGTGAGGAGGGGTAAATCTAGAGATGAACAGCACACATTTTATAAGTTGAAAGTCGGATCATAGGTCAGGCGCATATGGGGGGTTATATGGCAGTGCACATAATGGGGTTATACAGGCAGGCATTAAAGGGGGGGATACTCTATAGTCAGGCATAGGGGGGTTAATATATCAGGACATATGAGGGAGTGTATAGCAGAGCAAATTGTGGGTATTAGGCAGGATAACAGTGAGGTGCGACTAAATATACAAAACAAAGGCCCAGGTCATATGGGAGATGTATAGGCCAGCGGCATAAGGGTGTATTAGAGGCATATGGGTTATAGGACAGTCATATGATGGGGTAATAGGCAGGCATGATGGGGGGTATAGGCAGGCGCATATGGGTATTAGGCAGCATATGGGGGTATAGCCAATCATATGGGGGGTAACAGTGCCAGGCAATATGGTGGTTAAAGGGCAGAGCAGTATTAGGGTGGTATACGGCAGGGTATATATGGGTGGTAATACAAGCATAGGGACGATAAAGGCAAGGGCATAAGAGGGGCGGTACATCATGCAGCGAAATGGGGAATATGGCCCCCTCAGGCATATTGAGGTAGCAATAGGCGCCGATAGCTATATGAGCGGGTATATAAGAGCAGGCATACTAGGGGGGATGGTATAAAGAGCAGGCACTATGGTGGAGTATCACTGCCTTCCTCAATGTCAGTGCGGGTAAATCAGCATAATGCGGGTATAGTAGGCAGGCATATGGGGAGGTATAGGCAGGCATACTATGGGAGGTATAAGTCGGATCATAGCATACTGGCTGGGGGTGTAAGGCAGGCATATGTGTGTATTGCGGAGTTATGAATGCCTAGGCGATCTATCACGAAATATGTTTATATGGGGGGTATAATTGGTCATTCCATATGGGGGATTATAGGCATGCATATCTTTCCTCTTCGAATCATGTAAACTGGGGGGGGAATATGAAGGCAGGCATCTGGTAGGGGGTATAGGCAGCGCATATGGGGGGTGATAGGCATGCATAAGGCGGGTAAGAGGTGTCAGGTGCATATCATGGGGGGGGAAAGCAGGCTATGGGTGTGGGTAAAATACTGTCGGCAGGCATAATGTGGAGTTATAGGCATGTCGCCTATTGGGTATAGGCAGAGACACTTCTGGAGGAATATGCCAGAGCATATAGGGAATATGGCAGGCACAATATGGAGGGGTAAGAAGGCAGGCCATATAGGAGGGTATAGCAGCAATCTTGGTGGGTAGGCAGTATATGGGGATATTAAGAGGCAGGAGCGCATTATGGGAGGGCGGTATACGACGAGCGATATGGTGGGGTATAGGCAGCATGATGTGGGGTATACTGCGCAGCATATGTGTAGGGTGCTAACAGTTCGACAGGCCAATATAGTGTGGATAGAAAATACATTATGGGGAGCGTTACATAGGCAAGGCATATGGGGCGGGTATACTAGCGAGCATATAGTCGGGTATAAGAGGCAGCAAAAATGGGGGTAATAGGACAAGCATATGGGGAGAGTATAGGGCAGGCATAATGGGGTCATACGGCAGCAAATGGGGAATTCAGAGCATATGTGGGGAATCAGCAAGGCAGTAATCTCGTTGGGTGTGTAGTACATATTAATCTGTATGTGCTAGAGCACATCTATTGGTCTTAGGTATAGGCAGGCAAATTGGGGGTATAGAAACGGCATATGTGGGGGAGAGGTATATGCAGGCTATAATGGGGTGTATAGGCCAGGCATATGGGTAAGGCAGACATATGGGGGGGATATAGGCAGACATATGGGGGGGATATTAGGCAGTGCTATGGGGGCGGGGGGGTATCTCAGGGGCAGTGGCATATAAGTGATTGTATAGGCAGGCATCTAGTGGGCGGTGAGATATTAGAGTGGTCATGCTGCGATATAGAGGGGTAGTAGAGCTAGCATATGGCGGAGAGGTATAAGCCAGGCATATCGAGTTGGTATAAGGCAAAGGCATATGGGGTGGGTATATGGAGACAGCGCATATGGGGTGGAATAGGAACAGGCATACTGGGGTATACGGCAGGCATATGATGGGTACAGAAATGCATGTACATATGAATCTGGGCTTAAAAATAGGCAGGCATATGTGGGGGTAACAACTGATGACATGCATATGTGGGGGTATAGCAGTCCATTATAGAAGGGGAGGAATAAGCAGAGCATATGGGGGAAAGGCAGGCATATGGGGGGGGTATCATGCACCACTGCATAATGGGGGGTATAGCCAGGCATATAAGGGGGTATAGGCAGGCATATAGGGGGGTATAAGGCAAGCATATGGGGGTCATAGGACAGGCAAAAGAGGATAATAGCATGTGCATATGAGGGTATAGACAGAGCAAATGAGGGGTATAAAGCAAGCAAATAGGAGCGGTATACGCGACAAGGCGATGCCATCTCACATAGTGTGGTTTACTATAATAGAATCACTGGGCATATTACTGGGGGTATATAGGCAGCCACTTATGAGGGGGGGCTAATAATGCAGGCATATTGGGTATAGTTCATGGCATATTGGGGGGGTATAGGTCCTAGGCATTATTTGGTAAATATATATAATGCACAGGACCACATACACTCGGGCGGGGTATATCGGCAGGCCCATAGTGGGGGGTATAGTCAGGCATATGGGGGTATAGCAAGCATACGCGGGTGGAATAGGCAGCA
Organism: Phyllomedusa bahiana; assembly: GCA_025379985.1. NCBI lineage: Eukaryota > Metazoa > Chordata > Amphibia > Anura > Hylidae > Phyllomedusa > Phyllomedusa bahiana. Next base: position 163,725 of record JAODAL010002041.1, read on the forward strand.
TAATGGTGGGGGTTTTAGGGGCAGGCAATAATGTCGAAAGGATTAGTACGGCCAGAACATATGTGCAGAGCGTAGAGGGTATATTCAATAATAGTCATAGACTTGTAGCGGGTATTACGGCCAGGCACTATGGAGGGGGTAGATGAAGAGGTGCATGGCTCACGGGTGGCGAATACTATCAGCAGGCACAGTATGGGGGGTAAAGGCCAGGACCAACTATGGGATGGTGGGATAATAATGCAGCGATTATGGGGAAACTCTAGGCAGGCATTATGGGGAATATATGGTGACAAGGCATATAGGGCTGGTATCAGCAGACAAACATACAAGGTGGCGTATAGCAGAGTCATATTGGGGTGGATAAAATTTCAGTTCGAGGCATATAGGTTTAAAATGGGAGTTCCAATGTGCGTACAATAAGGGAGGGGCGGTATACGGGCATGCATATAGGGGTATAGGCAGGCATCACAGGGGAATAGGCAGGCAATGGGGGGTTAGAGGCAGGCATATAGGGGGGATAGGCAGACATATGGGGGTTGTATAAGGACAGGCATAATGTCGTATCACGGCTAGTCATATGGGGGTTAATAAGGCAGGATCATGTACACGGGGGGAATACAGTCAGGCATATGGGGGCTGTATAAGGAGCAGGCATTATGGGGTATAGGCAGGCGCATAAGGGGGGAATAGGCAGGCAGTATTTGGGGGGTGTAATAGAGCAAGCAATATTGGTTGCTTAATAGGCATGGTCATATATCTTGGGGTTAAAGGCAGCGGCATAGTGGGTATAGAGACAGGCATTAATGGGGGCAATAGGCGGGCATATGCAATGTGGGGTTGGGAACGTCATCTAGCGCTGGCAGGAAGATCAGATGTGGGGGTATCAGTCGCATATGGGGGGTATAGGGCAGGCATTAACATCTGGGGAGAGAGTTATCGATAATGGCAGGCAGTAATGTGATGTATATACAGTCTAGAGTGGCGTGCGTCTAATAGAGCAGGTCAAATTGTCGGGGGGGGTATAGGCATGATGCATAAAAGAGGCAGTCAGGAAGGGTATACCATGTGTCTGTTTCGCTATGACACTGGTGCTTGGCGTCATAAGGCGCAGGACATTATGGGAGGGAGTAACAACTCATAAGCTGCTACTCCTCTGAGAGCAGCAGCGATATCGTCGCGTGAGGTGCGACACGTGCGCATCCCACGTGACCAAAAACATGCTAGCTCGCGCCGTACCAGGGGTAGGAAAGTACATCAAGCGGATGAGCGATCGGTCTCTCCGTACGCTATCTTTCACCTAGCCAGCAGCAGAGAGCCATCAAATGAATCGTACTTCTCTGGTTAGCTGGCTATAGGGCGAGAAAAATTCCACTTTGCGACAAATCACAGCACGAAAGATATGTATCCGCCAGGTCCACAACTCAGCTCTCCAGTCACCGAGACGCAAATCAGAACTTGCGTTTAAGATATCACTGCAGGGTGGCGATGCCCAAGGAGCAGCATTACCGGGTAGGACATAGCATTTGCTGTATGCAGCTGCCCCGGGAGGACCCCCATCTTTAATATGTAATGCCAACAGAAAGTTACTGACACGTGGTGCCAGGAATACCGAACATAACAGCCCTGACATCGCGCCCTGCTGCACCTTCGCCACCGGTAAGTTTCGCCGCTCGACGTATTGCGCTGGAACAAATTTATCAACTCGTGACTCCATAATACAAAAAATCGCTGTAGCGCCAGAACAAATATGCTACGCTTCTCATGTAGCCTTTCTCCTACTTGCGCTACAATACAAATAATACAAGTATCTCCAAGTACACTGAACAACAAGACTGTGCATCCAAAAATACCACTGATGAATTAATCAGCACGCCGTTAAACTATACGAGAATATACGAATGTCTCATAGAGTGAAAAACGTGAACTTTAACCAGAAATGGCTGAGGCGTAGCTGCTATCACTATTTTAGGCTTGTTTGGTTGAGCCAAATAGGCCACAATATAGGGAATCAATATTAAGTTAGATTTCCCTGGTCACATCTGCTGAGTTCCTGTGAATAACGGATAAAACTGAAAAATCTGATGAAAATATGAACATTTCACTTTCATTTTTATTAATTTGCGGTAAAATACCTAATGGGTTAACAACTTCCTAAACACTGTATGTAAATACGTTAATGTGCCGTATCGAAAATGCTTTATTTCGAGCAAACGGATTCCAGCCGTAATGCGCGCCGTACTGCGTCTGCCATAGTTAACCGGCATGTGGAATCCTGTTGACCTAGCCATTAAAGTAATCCCACAGTTCTACACAGAGGAACTATGGATTCCGCCTCCTCCTTATATCATATTCGCCACGCGGGGAGAAAGTGTATCATAATGTCACATTATCCCGTCGGGATACGTGCCGTGAGAATGATGTCTATGTGCCGGTGAGCGTGCCGATCCCCACCTCATAGGCCCTTCCCCCGCTGCACGAGTCTTGCTAATGGAGTATGCGAAATCTGTCTTTGCAATTACTTCGGCAATAAGAAGTGACACTGTAATGTGGCGAACCCTATGCCTAAGGGGTATTGGGTTTCTTAATTAAGTTCATTTATGGGGGTATCTAACAAAGTCACATCAGAACTGGACTGGTTCCTAAAAAAATGTATATTGCGAATTTTCTTGAAAATGTTAAAAATGACTACTAAAAAAAGACATTTAAAAAATTATGCCAACCTACAGTGGACTTATGGTAGATGCTAATAAACTATTTTGAGTGGAATAACTATATGTCTTACACGCAGACATTTTTGAAGTTTTGAAAATGGCAACGTTTTCAAATTTTTCACACTATTTTGAGATTGTTTACGAATAAAAAAGTATTGTTTTGACCAAAATTTCTTACTAACTTAAAGTACAATGAGATAACAATCTCTGAATCACTTGGATAGGTAAATGGCAAAATACGTAATTACTTCGTACTTCGCACTTCGCCGGCCCATAGACTTGCATTACCAGCGGCGCGTATACGCCGCTTGTAAGTGACATGTCACTTATCTCCCCGCTGTGTCTTCGCCGAGCAGGGAGAGGAGACGAAATCCATAGATCTCTATGAGAACTGTGGATTACCGTAATGACTGGGACGTATTCCAGCCGTAATTTGTGCACTCCGGCGCGTAATTACGGACCGAAATACGGCCCATTTTAAGCCGTGTGAACATGGCCTTAGTCGATGGAGTTACCTAATCAGCAAACTGTGTAACACACATGACACAGCAACAAACCATGGAAGTCCAGCTCACCGCAACTAGGTTTTCAATAGACGCTACCTCTGACAATGTCCTCACTACAATCAGAATCTCCACAGTGAGATTGTGGGGCCCTGATCCATTTAGATGGAAGCTGGAAGTCTTGTGAAGGCTTCCATTGCTGCCATGCTTTTCGTTTTACTACTTCATGCCCTAGGCAAAAAGCTGTTAAACCGGCATCTTTGTCCCCCCCATTGCATTACTTATACAATGAAATAGGCTGTATAAACAATCTGGCACTATAGGGGGACTCAATGTTAAAGTAAAAAAAAGTATGTGTGTGTACTGTATATATTATATATATTTATATTTTAAGAGTTAAAATCTCCCCCTTTTGCAATTTTACAAATAAAAATAAATAATAAGGTAGTTACACATATTTGGTATTGCCGCGTCAAAAAAAAGTCTGATCTATTCAAATATAACATAATTTATCCCATGTGCTAAACACTGTAAAAGGAGAAAAATTCCAAATGCTAAAACTGGTTTTTTTTGGTCATTTCAGGTCCCCTAAAAATTGTAATAAAAGTGATCACAAAAGTCACATTTAGGATATGTGTACATAGCATTTTGCAATATGTTTTTTTTTTTTTAAAAAAACGTGTCCAAACATGTACCAAAAGTGTTTTCTGGATTGCAAAAACGTACCATGTAATATTAAATGGGGTTCATGATGTGTAAAACATGTCAATTCTGTTAAATGCATTAGACGTATGTAAAACACGTATCGTCTGAAACTAATGTAATCATGCAGGAACATTCTTAGATACGTGCTTGGGTACATTTTTCATACCCAAACACGTATCTAAAAAAATGTCGTGTGAACTTTCCCTAATAAATCACTTCTCCTCTCAATCTGTTATTTTTAAAGTTTTTAAGATCCTTTGAAGATCACTGTCTACTGTGTATAAAAGTCTGTGACTTTTCATTTTCTTGTATAACTTCATGTCTGACGAAGAGAACTAATAATCACTAATAAACCACCAAATATACTCAGCCTCCAAAAGTTATTGGATGATTTCTTCTTCTTCTGTCACAAGCCCAAGGAAGAGTAACCTAACATTCTGCTAGGATGCCAATAGGATCCGCTTTTAAACCAGATATGTTCAAAAAGTCAACCAGCTATACGTTGTAACTAGTGTTGAGCGATTATTATCGACAAAGTTGAAATCGGCACGGTATTTACGTTGATCGGATTTTTTAGATCACGCAATAATTTAGGTTAAAATCTGTGCATAATCTATTAATATCGCGCCATTTTCGGCGCTTCCTGTCATTTTGGCGGCCAGCAATCAGCTTACAGAATATGAGCAGGGTGAGATGTGTGTGCAACGTCATGACTGGGATGTGTATGGTTGCGATTGGCTGGAAAAATCACATGACCTCGTTTTACATAGAACAGCCCTTCCTGTTCATGATCAGTGTCTGTCAGCTTCTCATAGCAGTAGGACGTGCGCTCTTACTATGTCCAAACAGCTCAGCAAACAGCTCAGTGAAATTATTCTATTTCTTCACAGAGAAAGCTCTACTGTTAGCTGTGATCCTTACAACTTAGTTAGATCAGAGATTTGAAGATTTTAGGTAGTTAGGCAGAGAATTTTAAAGGAGCATCTACCGCTGTAAAGTCACGGGTGGGAGCGGGGGAGCGCCCCGCGGGCCAACACAGACAAGCTCTATAAAGGATACTGGATATTGTACAGCCAAAACTTTGTTTAGACATTGCATTGCCTTATATTAGGATATGGATCTTTTCTAGTAACTGCAGGTCTACTCCACTTTTATTCTCAGCATACATTTCAGATAGGTGTTCTTTCTCAATTTTGCCCAGTCCAGCTTTGTTCATAGAGCTACTTTGTAGTTAAATTTGAATACAGCAATTTTGTAGTCACCACAGGTTGATAGGTGCCAAAAAATACCGTTTATTATCAGTATACATTTCAGATACGTGTTTTTTTCACTTTTGGTCAGTCAAGCTTTGTTGATAGATCTACTTTGTAGTTAAATTTGAATACAGCAATTTTGTAGTCACCACAGGTTGATGGGTGCCAAAAAATACCTTTTATTATCAGTATACATTTCAGATACGTGTTTTTTCACTTTGACGCAGGCCAGCTGTGTTGATAGAGCCACCTTGCAGTTAAATTTGAATCCAGCAACTTTGTAGTCACCACAGGTGTACTGATAGGTGCCAAAAATACCTTTTAATATCCGTATACATTTCAGACAGGTGTTTTTTTCACTTTTGGTCAGTCAAGCTTTGTTCATAGAGCTACTTTGTAGTTAAATTTGAATACAGCAATTTAGTAGTCACCACAGGTGATAGGTGCCAAAAAATACCTTTTATTATCCTGTATACATTTCAGACAGGTGTTTTTTTTCACTTTTGGTCAGTCAAGCTTTGTTCATAGAGTCAGACAGGTTTAATGGTCATACTGTGGTACAGAACAGGTATAGTCAATGTCCAGTGAAACTTAAATGGTGGTTGAAAGACTCCTTTTGCCGGCACTTTTTAAATGTGGGGGTCAGACAGGTTTAATGGTCATTCTGCGGTACAGGACAGATATAGTCAATGTCCAGTTCAACTAAAATGGTGGTTCAAAGACTCCTTTTTCCGGCACTTTTTAATCTGTGGGTCAGACAGGTTTAATGGTCATACTGTGGTACAGGACAGGTATAGTCAATGTCCAGTGAAACTAAAATGGTGTTGAAAGACTCCTTTTTCCGGCACTTTTTAAATCTGGGGGTCATGCAGGTTTGGGGCTCATGTTGCGTTCCAGGACAGGGATATCAATGTCCAGTTCAAGTAAAATGATGGTTCAAATCATACGCCTTTGGCCCTTTTTAAATTTGGGGGTCAGAGGTTTTTAAAGGGGTCATGTGGGTGAAGACGGGGATTTGAATGGTCTGTATTTTTTTTCTGGGGGCTTTTAAAACCCTAATGTGTTGCCAAAGATTCACGTATCCATTTGACTGTTGTGGTTTAAAAATCCAGTTCTCCACCCTTTTTTTGGGGGTGTAAGAATGAAGGTGTTTTGCTCCCCCCATAGACTTTAAGGGTCATTCGGTGATAATTATTATCGACTATCGAAATCTTATTGATTTTTTGCTGATTCGACTATCGACCCATGACGAATAACGAAAACGCTCATCACATTTTGTAAACATAATTTATTTTTTTTCAATTTTCTTTTTGTTTTAGTTACAACTGCAGAACCCAATCGCTATCCCTTTTTGTCAAATTTAAAAGAAAAAAGGCTTTTCCCAGTATATGACAAGTATATGATCCCAGCCCCAATCAGTTATCAGTATGTTTTTTGTCCTATGTAAAAAGAAATTAAGTATATGAATGTACTTTTTCCCCCCAATACTATTTAAATGTAAATGTTCCCTTTCCGGGAATGTAAAATATATAAAATCTATTCTCCCCCTTGGGCTTTTACCCCCTTTCCGGGGCCGCTGCTGCCAAGGGTCCCTCCGTGCACCCAAACCCATTGAAATTTTGTCTTGCATTACTCCGGGAAAGGAACTTTAAGGGTGATGGGGGCGAGGACTCAAAAAAAAAAAGGGGTCCAAATACAGGATACACGAATCTTCAATTACTTTTGCAGCATTTCATAGACTGCGACCTTTCTCAAGAAAATACATGAACTGAAATTTTGTGGGGGTGAATAAGCCCAGGCCCCGATTGGGGAAAGTTGTGCACCATTTTTCTTCGTAGGTTACAACAGAAAAAGGCTTTCGCCATAGCGACTTTTCCCTAAAAAATTTTTGTGCCCAAAAAAACTTTCACGACAAGGGGCTGACACCTCTGTATGCGCCACTGTTCCATTTTGTATGGTAAGACATTTATGTAGCTCTCCTGCCCAAAAGTGTCGCAGTTCATGAGTTGTTGTTCATGCCATTTTAAAGAGGAGCGGCTATAACACTTTTTGGGCACCTAGGATGTTTGCCTTACGACGTGACACATTTATAAAGTGCCATGATAGCACTACCTAAAACACTTTCCACAAGGACACTTTTCATACATCTGGGCACTGTATCTTCTGGAAGTCCTGTCTGGATCTTTTTCCTTTTTTGGTTTGAGCAATGACTTTTTGGCCACAAGTCTGTAAAGATGGGCACCCTTATATTTTTTCCACACACTGGTCATCTTGGTTAGCCAATCAGTGGCTGCAATGGTCACAAGACAACAACAGGCAGCTGGATGTCAGCAGAAGACCAGGTGAGACTGCCAGCAGTGACAGCGCTGAAGCTTCAGTGAGTGACAAGATGACTATGGATTTACATTTTATTACAGTGGCACAAGCTACAATTTATGAAAAAAGAAAGACCTATTAGCATTGATTATTCAGTGAATAGTAAATATTCCTTTTCCTATCGGATACGTCCGAATGGAGCCTCAAGAGATATAAGACGGTCTACAAGCTTTTTTCACACCGAACACAATTGCAAATCCCAGAGGGTAAGGGTATGTTTACATCCAAAAAACTGGCTGCAGAAAGTTTCTACTGCAATTCTAGTCTGCAGGGAAATCTGCAAAAGCAAATCCACTCCAAATCATGGATTTAATTGTAAATTTTCCTGTGTATATAACAGTGTATAATAGAAAAAATAAATTATATCACAAGGCTTACCAGTGGGTAATTGGTGAATCGCTACACTGGGGAGTGATGGTGGCATCAGATCTTCACCCTCAATCCCTGTGGAGACCTAGACTCTGTTGCTGGATACTCCTAGGTTGTTGCCCTCCAGAGTATCTCCCACTGCAACAAGCAACATCTGGCACAAGGTACATAAACCTGGTAAGACAAAGGTTCAGGGATATCACCGTTCAATAAAGATGGAATCCAAGCACTAAGCAGATGGCAGGCAAGTAAAGAGGAAAAGCCAGGGTCAAACCAAAGGTTACAACAGATATGAAAATAATATAGCAAACACTGAAAGAAGATCAGGCAGTGGAAAAGATGGAAGTGTTCCTTTAAATTAGGTGCTAGATCTCCATCATAATTGTAGGGGGAAGAGCATTATCGGCGTGTACTACTGACCCATTAAATAAATGGGAACCAGTGCACAAGCACACCAGCAGAGGGCATGCAGACAGCACAAGGTGCCCAAAAAAGAGCTGCCTAAAGGTGAAGCTAAACACCCAGCCAGTGCAGTGAATAGGCAGAATATATCACAGGTAGATCAATGAAGATGCAAGCAAGCTATTTGAGATTTTTTCATTTATGACTCATCAGACAAGACTTTTTCACATAAAACACAATAACTACTTAAGTTAGACTAAACTCTTCCGTAAAAGTTTAAGTTTGAAGCACATAAATTCAACAGCCTCCCAAGCAATATAACCCTCCAGTCTGTTATTGCACAAGCAACAATTTCAGAAATGTCAATTGAGTAGACTTTCCTACAAAGCTTTTTGAGCTGTAATTCTGTAAGCTTTGCTACAGGAGAAAAAGTGTAATAGTGCAGACAAAGGCAAGTCATACAATGTGGCCACAATTGCTATTTAGCCTTTCACAGTTTGGCCGTTTTTTTTTTATATTTGTTTTTCATTCCTACCTTTCAAAAGTCATAACTTTCTTTTTTTGGCAGACAAGGTGTATTCTTAATGGTACTATGTAATGCATGATAAAATGTACTGGGTTCACTGAAAAAATTTTTTTGTTGGGTGGTATTGAAAAAAAAATGCAACATAGTTTTTGTTTTACTACTTTAAAAAAGAATTTAAAACCATTCTGAGACCAGTAACTTTTTTATTTATCTGTTAGAGTTGAATGCTCATATTTTGCATGGTGTGGTCTAGTTTTTATGGATACTAATTTGAAGTAAATGCAACTATTTCACTTATTTCATTTTTTCTGGGAGGCACGATAACCAATAAATATATTTATGGCATTTGGTATTTTTCACCTTGTAGGATATATAACCTGAGACTGTATTAGATCAGACATTTTCAGACACATTGATGCCAATTATAATGGTGCTTTGAAGTTCGTGAACCCATAGCAATTTCAACATTTTTGGTTAGATTTCACCTAAAATTACATCTGATTTTCACATAAGTCCTAAAAGTAGATATTTGCTATAGAAATGTAGGAGGTTTGGTTAATTATTTATTGAAAAACATCATCCAATATCATATTTGTGAGTGGCAAAAGTATGTGAACCTTTTAAATTAGCATCAAAAACGAAGGTGAAATTGAAGGTGTTTTCAGTCAATGGGATGTCAATCAGGTGTGACTTGACATGTTTTATTCTATCTTAACAACATTTTTGTATCAGGTCACAGATTGTGCACAAATGAAATTACCCATCCAGGAGTGGTCAAACAAAAAAGTTTGTGCTAGGCAAGGCAAATAATAGTCTGCAAAGTCACACAGGAACACAATGTAACTAGAGATGGGCAAATTTCTCAAAAATTCGATTCGCCGAGTTCGCCGAATTTTCCGTCAAAATCTGTTTCGACCCGAATAAATTTGGGACGAATCGTGTTAAAAAACAACTATTTCCTGGCTGCAGAGAGCCTGTAGGGTGCTGTAGAACATTGTGCCAGCTCAAATATCAGGGGAGCTTGGTTTGGTCTTCATAACAATGCTGTGTTTTAGTATACTCACATGACTGCAGCACGCTCTTAGAATCGCTTCACTCGAAATTCCCTGGGCCCTTACGGGGGCAAAAACTGACCAAAAAACTGAAGCTGGAATGCAGCCTGATAAAGTCATGCAGCCCCAGCTGGAAAAAAAACAAGCCGAGGGCTAGGATCCAAACAGTAGAAACAAAGAACACAATAGTAGGTTCCTCGAGCCGCCACAGGTCGCAGCACAGTAAGGGGATGTCACAGCAGGGTCCCCTGCAGGCCAAAGCTTCCAGAGTCATCTAGCGGCCATGTGTTGACCCACACACTAGGTCATACACTTTCTCCCAGTTTGACATCTGACAACACCAGCCAAGAGTCGGTGGGTTTGTCAGACACAACCCTTAGTTGGCATGGCCCGGGAGCAGATGAGGGGCCTTCCCCTGTCCTCAACCCACCCTTTTCCCGTTCGCTTCCCACAGCCAGAGAACTACTATGTGTTTGGCGCACTATACAGTGAGGACGAACTATTTGGGGACAGTGGGCAGCAAAGAGATGGGGAAGACATTCGCTGCTTCTTGCAGAAGCGGGCAAATAGTGATGAGGAGAGTTGCAATGGGAGGTTATGTTGTGAGTGGTCAGGCTTTGTACAGCGACAACGCTGAGGTGGACGGCGGTGACAGGCAAACACTAATCGATGTAGCCGATCGCACTTGGGAGCCGGGTGAAGGAAGCAAGGCTGGGACAGGGTAAGATGCCCTAGTTAAACAAGGCATAAAGTGCGCCCCAAATGGAAATTTCAGTCCACTCCATGCCTCCTTGTGCCCCCTTTTCTCCCTGGGATGAAGTGGCGCCCTACGCGGTCGCCTACCCTCGACTACCCATTGCTCGGCCCTGGAAGCATTCCGTTTTCTTTACATTAAGTTTTAGGAGACGGTAGGAGAAGAAGGAGGATTTGGATGACAGACAGACAATCTGGGATCTTGGACAGTAGAGAGTTAATGTCTGGGCCGGAGATGTAAAGTTGGGTGTCATCAGCATAATAGTGGTTTTGAAAGCCATGTGATGCTATGAGCTGACCCAGACCAACAGTGTACAAGGGCTTCATCATTATCATTGGGGGAAGAGAGCGGCAGCTTGTGTGTCAGGCAGTGGCGCAGCCCGTAAGTCGGTAGTGTGGCCAGGAGTCAGCAGTGCGAGGTTGGGAGCCAAATGGCCACGATTTAGACCACCCACTTTGCAGGTCCCAGAAAGTAGCGGCACAGGGGCTCACCGGGTCAGCGGTGGTAACAGTCAGTCAGTGCGGAGCTTTGGTGGTAAAATCACCTAATCGGCAGTGTGCCAGTTTTTTGACGAGACACCAGAGGAGGCGAACATAACTATATTTAGAATCTGTGGGCAGTTAGTAAAGCGTGACCAGGGACTTAACGTTGGCACCACGACCCTGCATCAACATCATGCAGTGTCACCATACGCGTTTCAGATGTGGTGGTCCATCCTGTCCCAACAGCAGCAGCACCCAGTGGCACGCCTCCCATTTCAGGCAGTCAAGGCTTTACCACCTCTGCCAAAGACAACTCCCTGTCTATTACAGCATCTACCGGTCCAGATACTCCTGCTCCTCGGCACTCATGGTGCCAGCAGTCGTTCACCGAGACGATTGCCAAGAGAACAAACAATTGCGTCTAGCCATCCAAGTGCAGAAACTGACCATGCTCCTGTCCAAGTTGGTGGTACTGCAGTCCCTCCCTTTTCAAGTGGTGGACTCTGCACCATTCAAAGAACTGTCCAGGAAACTTGGCATTCACTTCTGCCATTGTAACGACGTGGGTAGTGGCTCCTCTGGACCACCGAAAGCGGTGGTAGCAGCCATGCCAGGGAGCGGGGTCTAAGTAGGTCTCGGTTTTCACCAGAGCCCACCGCAAGGCAGGATGGACTTTCTGTCGCGGGAGTCCTACCAGGTCGCTACCCCTGGAACGACTAGCTTGCGGTGGCAGCCGAGGCCCAGGGAGGTACCGAATCATAAGACGAAACTTGTAGTCAAAGATTAGGCCAACAAGTCAGGGCAGGCGGCGGAGATTCGAGGTCAGGTAACATAGCAGAAAGGTCGGGTACACAGGCAGACAGGAACTGATGAACAGGGGGAAATTGATGAACAGGAATAAATATATTAACAGGGGGAAATTTATGAACAGGGGGAAATTTATGATCAGAGAAAGGCCATTAACGATTTTTGATGATCCAAGTGGACAGGAGTATTCCCCTGGCTGAACAAAGTCACACACGGGAGGAAATGCTCCGGGTCATGCAAGATGACATCGATTTGAGGCTTTCTCCACGAAAACTGAAAATTAGAACCATTGTGACAGACGATGGAAAGAACATGATGTCTGCACTGCGTAGGAGGAGGGCTGAGCCATGCTCCCTGCATGGCATACATGTTCAATCTGTGTTCAAGTCCTACACCCATCTGCAAGACATTCTAAAAATGGCCAGGAAACTTTGCATGCACTTCAGCTGATCTTACACCGCCAAGCACACCCTCCTTAAGCTGCAGTGGCAGACCGGCCTCCCCCAACATAGGCTAATATGTGACATTTCCAAACATTGGAATTCCAGTCTCCATATGTTGGAACGACTCTATGAACAGAGGAAGGAAATTAATGATTTATTGGTGATCCAAGCGGACAGGAGTACACCCCTTTGTAATTTTAATGTCGGCCAGTGGCGGCTCATGCGTTACACCTGCCGTTTGCACAGGCCCTTTCATGCGGACATGTTATTTGTCAGTCGCCAGGACTACAGGATTAATAACATCATTCCACTGCTTCAAGTTGTCACGGACAGCGGTAGTGGATCAACTGGACCACCGCAAGGGGTGGCAATAGCCACGCCAGGGAGCGGACTCTAAGTAGGTCCCGGTTTTCACCAGAGCCCGCAGCAAGTCCATCCCGGGAGTCTACCAGGTCGCTACCCCTGACGTGACTTGCTTGCAGTGGCAGCCGAGGTGTAGCGTGGTACAACATCGTAAGGCAAACTCGGAGTTAGGGACAGGCGGTAAAGTCAGGACAGGTGACAATGATTCATGGTCAAGGGACGGAGGCAAGTGGTACGGTACACGGATATGACAGACGAGGCTGAAGGAAATGCTTTCTCTATAGGCTCTAAAGATTATTATTATTATTGTTATTTATTTTATAGTCTTGGAGGTGGTTTTGTGAGGAGCCTTTTCCATTACAAATGCAGCTAAAGAATTTATACAGCTTTCAAAATCTGGACACCCAGATACAAGTTCAGCAAACTTTTTCCCTTTTTTCACTGTGTTAACTGTTCATGAACAAATGAACGTTTATCAACTTGCTTTCTTAAAAACCACTTGAAATCTGTGTGGATGTAATTTGTTCTACCGGTAAAAGGGGGGCCTCCAGAAGGACTTGGTTTTTTACTTTCTGTAAGTTGGACATACGATTCACATTCTTCATACTGAAGAAGTTATCCAAAGCAGTTTTGGGAGCACTTGCTTTTGCTTCTTTTTCGTTCTGTCCCATTCCAGTTTTGTACTGAATTCAATCAACAATGGCACAGAATGCAAAATAAGCACCTAAAACATTCCCTGTAGTTCATTTCAAGTTCCATACACTGCATTTGAACAAACTGGTGTAACGCAGAAACTGGATTCAAACCACCAGGTTTATACTTCATGAGTGTTTGATCATCACTGCTGTCCTCCTCAACGGTCTTGGTATGCAGAGGATGACCGCTTGCCAAAAAACCTCCCATGCCACTCTCCACATCAATACTGCAAGAAGCAGGGGATGTCTGCCCCACCGCTTCGTTGCCAAGTAGCTGCTGACTGTCCTTAAATTGTTCATCCTCGCTGTATAGTGGCGCTGAGCCCAGACCACATACTAGTTCTCTGGCTGACGGAACCGAACGGGACAGAGGTGGGTTGTGGACAGGTGAGAGCCAGTGAGCTCTTCCCGGGCAATGCCAACTAAGGGTTTTTGTCTGACGAACCCACTGACTCTTGGCTGGGGTAGTCAATGTCATCTGGGATGAGGTTGATGACCTATCAACCAATCCAAACCCCTTGGTTGGTGGTCAACACATGGCCACTAGACACCGGCAGTGCTGGCCTCACCGAGTCACCCCCGATGCGACGTACCATTACTGTGCTGCGAACTGTGCCTGCTCCAGGAATGTTTGTGCCACTACCACTCGCATGTGAAGAGCCTGCCACCTCTCATACAATGCTGTGTTTTAGTATGACACGCACATGACTGCAGCCGCTCTTAGAATCGCTTCACTCGAAAATTCCCTGGGCACTTACGGTGTCAAAACTGACCAAAAAACTGAAGCTGGAATGCAGCCTGATAAAGTCATGGCAGCGCCAGCTGGACAAAAATAAGCCGAGGGCTAGGATCCTACACTAGCAGCAACGAACACAATAGTAGGTTCCTCGAGCCGCCACAAGTCGCAGCACAGTAAGGGGATGTCACAGCAGGGGTCACCCTGCGAGGCCAACGCTTCCAGAGTCATCTAGCGGCCATGTGTTGACCACACACTAGGTCATACACTTTCTCCCAGATGACATCTGACAACACCAGCCAAGAGTCGGTGGGTTTGTCAGACACAACCCTTAGTTGGCATGGCCCAGGAGCAGATGAGGGGCACCTGTCCTCAACCCACCTCTGTCCCGTGCGCTTCCCACAGCCAGAGAACTACTATGTGCTGCGCCACTATACAGTGAGGACGAACTATTTGGGGACAGGGGGCAGCAAAGAGATGGGGAAGACATTCGCTGCTTCTTGCAGAAGCGGGCAAATAGTGATGAGGAGAGTTGCAATGTGAGGTTATGTTGTGAGTGGTCAGGCTTTGTACAGCGACAATGTTGAGGTGGACGGCGGTGACAGGCAAACACTAATCGATGTAGCTGATCGCACTTGGGAGCCGGGTGAAGCAAGCAAGGCTGGGACAAGGTAAGGTGCCCTAGTTAAACAAGGCATAAAGTGCGCCCCAAATGGAAATTTCAGTCCACTCCATGTCTCCTTGTGCCCCCTTTTCTCCCTGGGATGAAGTGGCGCCCTACGCGGTCGCCTACCCTCAACTATCCATTGTCTCAGCCCTGGAAGCATTACGTTTTCTCTACATTAAGTTTTAGGAGACGGGAGGAAAAGAAGGAGGATTTGGATGACAGACAGACAATCTGGGATCTTGGACAGTAGAGAGTTAATGTCTGGGCCGGAGATGTAAAGTTGGGTGTCATCAGCATACTGGTGGGTTTGAAAGCCATGTGATGCTATGCGCTGACCCAGACCAACAGTGTACAAGAGCTTCATCATTATCATTGGAAGAAGAGAGCGGCAGGCAGTGGTGCAGCCCGTAAGTCGGTAGTGTGGCGCTGAGCCCAGACCACATACTAGTTCTCTGGCTGACGGAATCGAACGGGACAGAGGTGGGTTGTGGACAGGTGAGAGCCAGTGAGCTCTTCCCGGGCAATGCCAACTAAGGGTTGTGTCTGACGAACCCACTGACTCTTGGCTGGGGTATTCAGATGTCATCCAGGATGATTGATGACCTAGTCAACCAATCCAGAACCCTTGGGTTGGTGGTCAACACATGGCCACTAGACACCGGCAGTGCTGACCTCACCGAGTCACCCCCGATGCGACGTCCCATTACTGTGCTGCGAACTGTGCCTGCTCCAGGAATGTTTGTGCCACTACCACTCGCATGTGAAGAGCCTGCCACCTCTCTGTCTGTTTGTTCAAAAATGTACAGACTCTGTTTAATGAAGATATCTGTATATGATAAATACACATCCTGTATTTGACTCCAAATGAACCCACTAACAGGCTTGGGTAACCCTTGGATATAAATTGCGCTACAGAAATCACCAGGAAAAAATGAACTCGTATGTTGAGTGTAAAAACGCTGTGTATTTTACCGAATATAAAAGCACAAACAGGCTTAAATAACCCTTGGATATAAATTGCGCTACAGAACTGACCAGATGGCATTAAAATGTATATGGGACAGAATTAAATGTAACTTCTAAGCAACTAAAGGCTTTTCTCATGTTGGTTAATGTTCATGAAATCACTATAAAAATTTCAAAAGAACATGGGTCATACAGCAAGACAATGAACAAAAGCACAATAATTGTTCTATAAATAAATAGTTAAAGAAAAATAAAGTAAAATTTTGCACTGTCAAAGTCATGACCTTAATCCAACAGAAATGTCATGGAAGGACCTGAGTGAGCAGCTCATAGAATTAAATCCCCCAACATAACAGTTTAAGCTGTTTTTTATGGAGGAATTAGCTAAAATTCCTTCAAGGCAAAGTCTAGGACTAATCTATAATTATTAGACATGTTTAGATACAGTTATTGTGGAAAAATGGGATCTTAACAGATACTGCAAACAAAGGTTCACATAATTTTGCCACTGGGATTATTTTCCTCAATAAATAAATGACCAAGTCTAATATTTTTGACTCATTTCTTTGATTTGGTTCTCTTTATCTAGTTTTAGACCCTGAGGTTTTTATTGCTATCGTTTTGGGATACATACAACTTTTTGAGCACTTTTTATTCTATCATGTTTTTTTATTTACATGTGTTTATTTTATGGCCTTCACCCTGCTGGTTAAATATGTAACAAGTTTACAGTTAAAGGCCATTAAGGTTTAAATGACAACAATTTTGTTACCCTTTTTTTTTTCCGTAGGAAAGCAATGTGTAAAGGGTGAAACGTTTTTGGGGATGCTTTTTTACATGAAATGTATACATTGAAAAATTTTATTAAGCATTTTTCGACTTCTTATATTTTAGTTAACTATACTATCATACAATAAACTACAATTATTCTGCATTGAAGTGTATTATCCCTGTCAATCTAACACATCCAATTAGGTCCCGCCTCCTGAAGGGACCTTCATCAGACCAACAGTATTAAATCCAATACCAATAGCAAAGTAAGTATTCTTTGCCAAAAAGGAGGAGTATCCCTTAGTCAATCTGAAACGCAAAAAAATAAAGAATAGACCTAAAATATAACTTTTAATAATAAATATCTAAAATAAAGCCACCTACAAATGAACAATATTCCAGTTTACACAGACAGAAGGCCCATAAAAAGGCACAAAAAACACCAAAAGGTAGGGGATCTAACCCTAGAAATCCCTAGTTACAGGACACTTGCAAAATACAGTTACTTGCACAATACAGGTGATTCGCCCCAAAAAGGGCGTCCCTGTCAGAAACCTACCCCTGAAGTCCTATAACACCCTAAATATCCCTCAAATCCCATCCCAACACGTTTCTATCCGACTCTTTGCCCATACGGATCTCCCCAGGGGACAACAGAGTAAGAATGATTTGAGAACAAAATCCTGTATTGGTTTAAATAATCAAGAAAAAAACACCATATACAAGGGAAATATATGTTGATGGACATATAAGTGATAACAGAAAATAGGAACAGCATGGACACCTATTACAAATGGATCTGATGTAAAAAAAGAAAAACGGTGCTTACAAAAAATACATGCAAGATAATAAAGTTGCCTATATTAACCAAGCAGCATAATGCAGTCTCAAAAGAAGTAAAGTGCATGTGGTTTTACTGATAATGGAAGAACCACCGCCTAAATAATGATATTAGAGACTTGGATATTAGAGAAAACTTGGAAGTTCAACATAGCAGGGGAATCCAGATAGAATGATGTTGCAGGTATAAAAATGAGATTTACTTACGTTGCAAAAAAATGCACTGGATAACGCATCATCACATTGGTACAACCAGACTTACCTTATTAAAGGCAATAAGCCTGAGAGAACAATGCTGAGAAATGCTGAGAGAACAAATAAAAAAAGATATGATAATCAATATGTCTTATCACCCGCAAAGCTTTAACAACTTTAGTCATATAAACAATCTGAGAAAATACCTTCTAACATCTCTACTAAGTCTCAGTTGAACAGTCTGTAGCACACAGTAATGCACCCAGCAAGTGATGTAAGTATAGTGCGACCCGATAGTGGGTACATGCCAACGCATCCTGTGCAACTGAGGGCGAATATATCTTAATGCACCTCTACTTTCCAGGATACATCGATCAATATACAAACAAACCCGTCTGCAGAAATAAACAGCAGTTGGATATAAATTTGCATAGCCAAACTACTTGAGAAATTGTACACATCCTAGCAAGGAAGAAATCTAAAAAAGGGAACAAACAAAAACAAAAGTACAAGATGCATTGATAGAATTAAGGAGGCACAAATATAGCAAATGGGAAAAAATGCAGTATTTTAAACACTACAACAAACCATCTAACAAAAGGCAGAGATGTAACAAACGATGATCATTCATATGATATTAATTAACCCCTTAAGGACCCAGTCAATTTTGGCCTTCCTGACACAGCCCTATTTTGGAAATCTAAAATGTGTCACTTTATGTGAGAATAATGTTTTGACACTTTTACCTATCCATGTGATTCAGAGAAAGTTTTCTCGTGACACATTGTGCTTTAAGTTAGTAAGCAATTTTGGTCCATACAATCCTTGTTTGTTTGTGAAAAATATCATAAAAATTTCGTGAAAATTTGGAAAAATTTGTCATTTGTCAAATTTCTGTGTGCAAAACAGATAATTATTCACCACAAAATAGTTTATAACTAGCATCTACCATATGTCCACTGTAGGATGACATCATTTTTTAAATGTCTTTTTAATTTTTTTTTGACATTTGGGGCTTAGAAATTTAGTAGTCATTTCTCACATTTTCAAGAAAATTTGCAATATACATTTTTTACGGACCAGTCCAGTTCTGATGTGGCTGAGGTGCCTGTATGGTAGATACCCTCATAAATTACTTCATCTAAGAAACTAGACCCCTTAAAGTATTTAAAACAGTGTTTAAAAAGTTTGTTAACCCTTTAGGTATTTCACAGAAATTAAAGAAAAGTGGAGGTGAAATTTCAAAATTTCCCTTTTTTTTTCCAATTTTTCAATATTTATCCATTATTCACTGGAATATGGTAAATGTGACCAGGGTAAATGCAACTAAATATCAATTCCCCGAGGTCTACCATTTCTAGAAATATCCCATATGTGGCCCTAATGCATTATTTGGCTCAACCACAAGTCTCAGAATAGGAGGAGCACCTGCTGGACTCTGGGGTCTAATTTTTAATACGATTTTATTTAGGCGCCATTTCAAGTTTGTGTACACCCTAATGTGCGTAATAAACTTAATAAACAGCCCTAAAAAGACCCCATATTGGAAACTAAACCCATTAATAAATATATCCAGGGGTGTAGTGAGTATATCAACCCCACAGGTGCTTCACAAATTTTTTTTAGCATTAGGCTGTGAAAATTAAAAATGTATTTTTTTTTCAATAATCTGCAATTTTACCTTAAAATATTTCATATTTACAAGGAATCCTGAAAAAAGCACCCCAAAATTTGTTAAACAATTTCTTCTAAGTTTGGCAATACCCTATACATGGGTGTAAGCTGCTGTTTGGGCTCATGGCAGGGCGTACGTGGGAGGGAGCCCTATTAGGCTTTCGGAAAGCAGATTTTGGTGGGTGCCATGTCGCATTTCCAGAGTCTCCAACGTACCAGAACAGGTGAAACCTTTCATAAGTCACCCCAATTTGAATTCAACCCCACTCATGGATCTCATCTAGGTGTGTATTGTGCATTTTGGATGCACAGGTATTTCATAGTTTTTTTTAGTGTTGGGCCATAAACATGGCGTTTGCCGTACAGTGTAAATGACTGGATAACCTTACTATGTGGTTCGGTACAATTGCAATGATATACATTTTATATAGTTTTTTTATGTTTTATTTTTACACAACAGAAATATGTCTATAAAAAGTTGTGTTTTTATATTGTCCTATTCGGACAACCATAACTTTTTTATTTTGCCATGTGCAGAGCTGTGTAGGGGCTTGTTTTTTGCAAGATGAATTGATATTTTTATTGGTAGCATTACGGGGTTTATATGAGACTTTGTTCACTTTTTATTAAGGTTTTTGTGAGGCATTTTGAACAAAATACAGCAATCCTGGTAGTGTTTTTTTTTTTTTCACATCACCATTTGGTTATTAAAAGGGCATGTTAGCTTTACTCAGCCCGGGCAATACGTTTACACATTTCCAAAAATTTTTTTTTTTTTATGTTTTTTAAATGCTTTTTTTCAAAATAAAAAAAACCTTTTTTTTCAAAAAGGGAAAAAACAATTTTTTTCATCGCCATAAATCCGAGTGGCATAACTTTTTTTAATTTTTCTTTTTAAGGAATGGTTGGGCGGTTTTTTGTGGGGTGGGTTTACTTTTTAATGTTTTAAAAAAAGGAAACAAAAAAACCCCATCCCCCAAAACATGGGTTGTCGAAAGATATAGTTAGAAGGGGACCTTTTGCAAACAGTTAAAAATTTCATATTTAATAAAAAACATCTTTAAAAAAAATTTCATGGGACGAAACAAAAACAAAAAGTTCCCTAGGAAAGTGGACACAACCCCCTTTTAAGGGGTTTTCACTAAATCATGCCCATAGCTGAAAACCGACGGGTTTCGATATGTGAATACCCTTTGTCTTGGTCTAACCCTTTTTAATTTTTACACTGGGACCTTTTAAAATCAAACCGGAAAGTTAAATGACGCAAAACCCCCCCAATTTGATTTGTTTGTTAACCCCTGTCTTCCAGTGTTAAAACAATTTAGATATATATAAAATATAAAAAGCCAAATAACAAAAAATTTTTAAAAAACCTTTTGACAAATTTTTTGTGTTCAGGGCGGAGTAATAAAAAAAAAATGTTTTGGGAGGAAAAAAAAACATAAAGGGGTTATATTTTTTAAAGGGGCCCAAGAATGAATATATAAAGGTTTTTTAGGGAGACAAAATAAAAAGGGTTTAAAATTGGGCAATATTTTATCCACAATATTAATCAATAGGATATAAAAAAATCTACTTAATATTTTAAAATATTTGAGCGATTTCGTTGGCCCTTGAGTCAATCGATGCCCATAGTCGGGCGGGCTATCGATTTGGTTTTTCGATAGTGGCTCGATATGAGCGATGGCCCATTAAATTCCCAAGGGATGCAAAAACACTTCATTTTACCCCCCCCAAACAGGTAAAGCCCAAAATTTAACCCTTTTCCCCAACATCCCAAAGGGGTACGTGCTAATCTTAGCAAACACTTTGGTTATAAAAATCACAGAAAAAAAATCAAGGCCATTCACTATCCCTTCTTTTACCACAGCCCCGACCCTTTTAAACCCAAACACCCACAAAATTTAAAAGGGCCCGAAGGGAGTATGATTTGAACCATTTATTTACTTGAACGGGCATTGAATATCCCCTTTCCCGGGGCCCCAGTAAAGACCCAAACCAGCAGAACCCCCCCATTTAAAAAGTGGCCCCGGGAAAAAAGGAAATCTTTTTAACCCCCCATTTTTTTGTTTCATGGACCTTGACTATAACCCTTTCCCGGGGCCCCAAAGCCCGACCCCGGGCCGGGGTTCCAGGGGGTGGGGGGAAACCCAGGTTCGTCCGTCATTTTTTAAAACCAGGGTTTTTAAAGGGCCCCATGACCCCCAGCAACCCAAAACTGTGTTTTGAAACAGAGGCGGAAGCCCGGTTTTGTGGAAAAACTCCAGCCTTCCCCATAAAAAAACAGTCAAAAACCCTGGGTAACGCTTGGGCCCTTTCCCTATGAAATGGGGACCAAATTTAAACTTTACTTTTGGGTTTTTTGGGGGTTTTAAAAGCTCCTGTTACACCCCAAAGGTTTCCCTTTATTTGCATTCTTTTTCTTTATTTTTCTCAAATGCTGGAGGGGAAAAAGGGGTTTTGTATTTGTTCTTGTCCTTGCTTTCCCTATCCATTTCCCCCCTGAATAACCTACATCTGGGCAAGTTTTCCTTTCCATCCCTTTTTTCAATTTAAAAAGGGAATTTTTTTTAAAAGTTTTTTTTGTACATGCAAGTTTTTTTTGTACTTTTAAATTTTAGAAAACACATTTTTTAAAAAAAGGTTGGGAATTTCCCACATTCCCTTTTTTTCTTTTTTTCATTTATTTTAATTTGGGGTTTTCCCCAATCAGGGGTTGATAGCTAGTTAAAAATCTTGCAAAAACAAGGCCTTTGCAATATTTTGGGCCATTAACAGTGTCCCCCAAACCTATTCCCGTTTTTTGACAAAACACCCTCAAACCCTTTAGCCCCTCTTGGGCAATTGTGGGGAAGAACAAATGTTGTTAGAAAAACAAATTTTTTTTTTTAAAAACCTGTTAAAAGCTGCATGTCACAGCAAAACCCCCCAAAATTCCCAAGCATGACCCTTGAGCCCTTTGGACAAAATTGTGAAGAACAAATGTCTTTTTAAAACAACATTTTTTAAAAAGGGCCTGTAGTATAACTGTCATTCACAGCAAAATGCCCCCAAAAAAATTTAAAGCTACCCTTGAGCCCTTTTGGGCAATTTGGGGAAAAACAAAAAGTCTGTTTGAAACAACATTTTTTAGAATAGGGAAAATTTGATTTTCTGCAAAGTCACAGCAAAATGCCCCCCAAAAAATTCCAAAAACCAAAGACCCCTGACCCCCTTTTGACAATTGTGAAGAACAAATGTCCAAATTTAAAAAAAATTTTTTTCGGGAAAAGGGCCTTTAGTTTTTGCGGGATTTCAAAGCCCAAAATTTCCCCCCCAAAAAATTTTAAAGCATGAACCCCTTTAGCCACTTTGGGGGCAATTGTAAGAACAAATGTCTTTTTTAGAAACAACATTTTTTTTAATAAACTGTATATTGCTGCTTTCAAAAACAGCAAAAAAAAAAAAAATTTATTAAAAAATATTCTCAGCCACTAAATTTTAAAAATTGTAGGGGGGAAATGCCCTTAGAAGCCAATTTTGTTCCAAAACCATTTAAAAAATAGCTTTTTTCTAAAAGGGAAAAATTTTCCCCAAAACCCATTTACAATGCGAAAACTTCTTTTAAATAAAGTGAGTAAAAAAAGGAAATACGGTTTGTCAAGAAACCTTTTCTTTTAAAGTCCCCCTCCCACAGCAAAACCAAACAAAATAAAATTTGGGGAAAAGAAAATAAAAATTGCGTATAGAAAAAGATTTAAAAATTTTAAAAAAAGTTTTCAAGAGGACCATTTTTTGTTTTTAAAAAAGGAAAGGGGAAAAAACCGGGAACTTAATTTGGGACCTCCCGGGAATTGGGCCACAAATCATCGGGTAAGGGCCACCCCCATTTATCTTGTTGGGAAAATCAAACTTCCCCTTTTTTCTTGGAAAGCCAGATGCTTTGTCTGAATGACTCCCCACCCGTGCTGAAAGGCTCCCCCTCAAATATTACGCTGGGCGGCTGGGGGGAAACAAACCCCTAAAGGGGTACGAGCCAGCTCGGGCCAAAATTTGTCCATTTTGGTATACCCAGAAGTCTATTGGGTCGGGAACAAATGCAAAAACATCGGTTTTTGAACGCCCGAAAGTCCCCCTCACCATGATCTTAAGCTGATCTCTGTGTGTTGGGTGTTTGCCCTGCAAATTTCATGCGTTGTGAGTTTGGGAAACAAAGGTTTTTCCCGAAGGGCACCCAAGGCTTCTGCCCCTTGCCCTTTCTGCTGGGCCCCTACGCCTACTTGGCACTCTTACGCTGTCAGAGCTTGATGTTGTTCCCCCGGGGACATTTGGGGGAAAGTGAAAACAAACCCAAAAGATTTCCGTTATCAAAACAACAAGGGCTCCAAATTTTCCCGCCTTTTACTCCTATTTGGGTGGGTTGGGGGAAAAATTCTATTTTTTTTTTGTACCGGGGTCCAGGAGGGGGGCCACCCCGTAACTGTTGGGTTTAATTTTTTAGGCCCATTAAAAGCGAGGATCTGTTGGAGGAAAAGGAGCACCAAAACTCATGTGAGAGATGGGGCTTGATTTCCCAACCTTTTTGGGCGAGGGGATAGGGAAAATGAACTTTCCCCATCTTCCCCTCCGCCCCCAAAAATTTGCGGGCCCAAATTTTTTTCCAAGGGGGGACTCGGGAACACGGTGTTAGGAATACCTCCTCCTCCTCCTCCTTCCCTCGCTGCCCTCCGGCCCCCAGGCCCTTTTTCCCCCACCCTGACTTTCCTGAATGAAGCCCCTGAGGGGCTGATGCGCCTCCGTGCAAAAAAACCCCTTTGGGCCCCCAACCACTCCCAATAAAACCGGAAAGAAATTGGGGAAAATGTCGGGGCCTTTGGATTTTTACGGGGGGAGAAAGGCTCCGTTTTGGGATCTGTGTCCCCTCTCCCCCTTTCCCTCCTGGCGGGCCGTTGTTTCAAAAGTGCCCCAAAGAACGTTCCAGAAATAAGTTTTCCCCCAATGCTTTATGCTGCCCAAGGGGTTTGTCCCGCACTGACCAAATTTTTGGGGGGCTTCTTCAAAACTGGCAAGGATGGTGCAGACCTTTTCACCTGCCTCCACTCTCGGGGGGTTTTAACACCCCGGGTCCGTACCCCTGCTTGTTAAACCATTGTCACTTCGTAAATGCTTTTAAAGGGAATTTCGCTGCTGCCACAATCCTGGGGCATGTGGAGGGTTTAAAAATTCCCGCATTTTGCCACGTAAAAAAAGAGACGGTTGGCGGGGGGCCCAAGCTGACGCGCAAAAGAACCAAAGGGGGGACGAAGAGGGGGGGCGAAAAGGGAGAAGTTTCCAATCCGCCCTTTCCTTTTTCACATGGGGGTCCAACCCGGGGGGCTCCCTTTAACAAAAAAGGGTTTAATTTACATTTTGCCCGGGAAAGGGGTGTGCTCCCGCCTAACCCACTTAAGGGCGGGCCGCAGGGTTTTGCCCGTTATCGCCAAAACCACCTTGCCTGGGACAAGGTTCTTGTAAACCCCCCCGGCCCCTCGGTTTTTCCGGTTTTGCTTGAGCCGTTTCCCCACTCCTGCCCCTTTTTTGTGGGCGGGCTCCAAGGGGAGATTTAAATTTCAACCACGGCCCGGTTTCCCTCGGGCCGTGTTTCCAACCCAAAGGAAAATTGGGGGAAAGAGCCCGGCACCATTCCCCGCGGGGTTTTGAAAACGTGCGGCCCACCTTTAACCACCCCTAAAACCCCCAGGGGAATCCACCCCGCTCAACCCCGGTGCTGTCACGGATTAAAAGCGCCTTTTCCCCGGTTATTTTGTATGTGTCGGGGGTGAGAGGACTTTTCCGGACACGTTTCAAAAACAACCCGCTTGAAATTTTTGATGACACGTGGCTGGCCAGGGCAGGGCGGCTTTCTTTTGGGAAAAAAATCCCGCTCGGCATTTTGGTATTGGGGGCCCAAAGAGGGAATTTAGTGGCGGAACCCATCTTTTTCCCCCAAAAAAGGAAAAGGGAAAAATTTTCCCAAGGCCAAAAGCCCCCAATGCCGGCCCTTTTACTTTTGGCCCTTTTGGGGTGGGTTTGGGTTTTTAAAAATGTTTCTTCTGCTCCCCCAAAATTTAAGACAAAGGCTGGCTCTAGGGGCTGGCCGCTTAAAGGCGTGCCCGGTCGCAAAACTGGGGAAGGAGAAAGGGGGAGAATGGGTTCTATGGTGGGGCTGGGGTACTCGGGGGGACGGGGGAAGGCTGAAACGGGGGCTGATCCCTAAACAGACTCTGAGAACATGGCCTGAGGAAAGCTTGGTGGGGGCGGGGGGGAGGAGGCGGGGGGGAGCAAGGGGTGTGAAAGTGGGTTGAGGCCCAAAGGGGCCCTCCCCGGGGGGTTTTTTTTTGGGCCCAAATGTTCCCTTTCCCTTTAAACTCCAATGCATTTTGCTGGGATGTGACTTTGACATGTTTTGGGGGTGGTTAACCCCTTAAAAATTCTTTGCCTCCCACTTTTGCTTTACGGGAAAGGGGGGGATTTGACAACGCTGGGTTAATCAGGGCTTGCTTCAAAAAAGGCCCCGGCTTGAGATCCTGGGCCTTTTTTAAAACCGATAACGAGGAACGGGGTTTTCCCCTGACCCTGGCTGGCGGGGAAACAATTTTAGCGGGCTTCTGCAACCCCCCTTCCCTTTTTGGGGGCGGGGGACCCTATTGACACAAACCCGGTTTATCTTCCCTCAACCCCTGATGAAAGCCCTCGCAAAAACAAATTTTCGGGAAAAAAACCCGGGGTGGATCCGCAATGCTCATCATCATCGATCAAATCATCATAACACAGGTGACTTGGGCGTCCTGACTTTCCCGCACTCCGAACGCGGGCTAAAAAGCAAGGGGGACTGCAAGGGGTTGCCGGGCCCCCCGGGGAAATTTTTTCCCATTGAAACCCGGTTCCTTTTCCTCCCCTTTATGGCATTTAGTAACTGGGGGTCAGGGCAGACTAATATCTTTTCTGATCTTTTTAACCCTGCCTTTGACCCCAACCGCATTTTTTCATCAAAAAGGGTTTTAGGGCAATTTTTTTATCCACAGTGGGGGGTACATGAGTTTTACATTTGGGGTGCTTCTTTTTGGACGGGGCTGATATGCTGGGTGACACTTTTGTGGCCCCTGACTGCGAGGGCTGGGGGTAAAACTGCTAGATCGGTTTTCATTAACCCCTGAAGGACAATTTGGGGACGATGTTTTTTTAATTAGATTTACAGGGGGCCCCGACCCCGCGTGGGAAAACCTGACGGTCCCCGCAATTTTACGAACCGCTGGCAAAGGGTTGTCGCCAGAAAGGGGAAAGGGGAAACCCTTTTCCGCCTTTTAAATCCAAGGTACCCCCCCCCTACTTTGCTCGCTTACCACCGGGATTTCCTCCAAAGTTAAAAAATATAAAAAATTTTAAAAAGGTATGGGAAAATTTTGGGGAAAATTTTCTTATTAAAAGGGCAGCAAATCACAAACTAATTTCCCCAAATCCCTCCCCATTTAAAAAAAATTTGCTGGATTCAAAAATTTAAATTTCAAGGTTTTCCCTTTTAACAAATTTTGGACGGGAAAAGGGCCAAAAAAACACGTTTTTCCCGTTATTTTTTGGTTTAATAAACCGGGATTTTTTGCCAACCCTTTTAAATTTAAACCTGTGGTAATTTTAGAATTTCTTTTTTTTAAGATTTTCTAGTTTCGGGGTCCCAAAAAAAAAATGCGGGTGTGCAAATTCAAAAAAAAAACGTAAACTGTTTTTTGTTTTTATTAATTAAAAGGGATTTTTGAACCCTTTCAATTCACCTGGGGGTGAATTTTAGAAAAAACTTTTAAAAATTTTCCTTTTAATTTCTGCGTCCCAAAGAACAAGCTGGGTTTGCAAAAGTTTAAAAAAAAAACGAACAGTTTTTGTTTTGGATTAAAAAACGGGTTTTTTTGAAAATTTTAATTCACCTTTTGGGGAAATTTAAAATTGCTTTTTTTAAGATTTACGTAGTGCTCTCAATTTTAAAAATTCGGGGGGCCCAAAAATTTAAAAAACCGTAACTGTTATTTTTTTGGTAAAAAAAAACCCGGGAAATTTTTTGCACCTTTCAATTCACCTTTTTTGGTGATTAAAAAAAGAATTGGTTTTTTAAAATTTATGTGATGCTGCATCAATTTAAAAATGCCCGGGGGGTGCAAAATCAAAAAAAAAACGTAAAGTTTTTTTGGGAAAATAAAAAACGGTTAAATTTTTTTGACCTTTCAAAAATTTTACCGTGGTGAATTTTAAAAATTGTGTTTTTAAAAATTTACGTTTGATCTGCGTCAATTTAACAATTAGGGTTTCGCAAAAGGGCAAAAAAACACTAAACGGGTTTTAAATTTTTGGGAAAATAAACGGGATTTTTTTCACCTTTCAATTTCCCCGTGGTGAATTTTAAATTAAATTTTTGTAGAAAATTTAGTAGAAACTGCGTCAAAGAACAATGCTGGGTTTCGCAAAAGTACAACAAAACACGTAATGTTATGGTTTTTTTAAAAAATAAACGATATTTTTTGCACCTTTCAAATTTCCCCCTTGGGGAAAATGAATTGCTGTTTTTAAAATTTGTAGAAGCTGCTCAATGGGAAAAAATGAGGGTGTTTCAAAAATTAAAAAAAAACCCTAAAGTTAAGGTTTTGATATAAAAAACGGAAATTTTTTTCCCTTTCAATTTTACCTGTTGGGGAATATGGGGGGGGAAATTTCTGTTTTTAAAATTTCCCTTTGATGCTGGCCTTTAATGAACAATGCGTTGCGCAAAAATCAAAAAACACGTAACTGTGTGTTTTCGTACATACACGGTATTTTTGGGAACAAAAAACCTGTGCTGACTACAAGATTGGGTGGATTGTAATTTAACTGCAAGGGGATTTATCAACAGTCACAGGGGAAAAGGGCAAAATTTAAAATTTTAAAAACCTATCCCGAAATGTATACTGAAAAAAAAGTGGAGTTTTTCCAAACTAACAAAGAGCCTGCATTTTCTAGAAATGATATGTACCAAAAAATAAGTTTTAGGCGGCCCCCCAAAATCCCCGGAAATATTTCAATAGCAAAACTGTTAATAAAAAAATAACATACAATTTTTCACTAAGTCCTTGGGGAACTTTATCCAGGTTTTTTTAGATAGAGCTTGTCTGTGTTCCCCCCCCCGCCCCCCGGCCCCCCCCCCCCCCCCCCCTCCCACCGTCGTGAAAAAATTTCAGCGGTAGGGGCTGCTTTAAAATTCTCCCACTAACTACATAAATTTTCAAAAAACTCTAATCTAACTAAATTTTGGGAAGGATCCAAAAATTATAAAGGGTTTCTCGTCAGAAATAACTAAATTTCGCTGAGCGTTTGGCCAAAAGGCAAGCGGGAGGTCCTATCCCCATGGGGGACGGCCCGAAAAAGACAAATTAGGCTGAAAAAAGGGAAAAGCTTTTCAAAGGGAAAAAGAGGGGCATGTGGGTTTTTCCCGCCCTTTGCAAAACCCTACCAATTTCCCCTCATGACGTCCCAAAACACATCCCCACCCCGCCCCTATTTTGTAATCTCAATTTGGGTTTGGGCCCCCAAAATTACAGGAAGCCCCCGAAAAAGGCGCGGTCTTAAAAAGAAAGAGCACAGTTTTAACCTTAATTAAACGGGTGATCTGGAAATTTCGACACCATAAAAACCTTGCCATTTCAACTTTTTCTTTTAAAAAACGCTCAACACTTTAAAAACCTCCCAGGATAATTTTTAGTTTTTAAAAAAGAAATCCAATTTTGGCCCTTTATTTTCCCTTTTTAGTACACACGTACATTTCCCCCTCTCCCTTTGGGGGGGAATACTCTCTGTATACCCTTTTACATGGAAAGAGCTTTGTATCCCCCGAATGGCTTCAATGAAAGCTTGGGTACAGCCCACATATTTTTGTCTTTCCCGGTGTCCTTCTTAGCATCTGATAGATGACGCTGATGCGAACCCTTTAGGTGAGTATAGTACAAACCCCACATATTTGGACCAGGGAAAAATTTCACACCAAATTTAAAAATATTCTTACATTTTGGTGTTGCAGTTTATGTACTGGTGCACAAAATAATTTTTTTTCCCCTTCCCCAAAATGATTTTAAAAATTGGGTTGCCAAACCCCCATGTGAACATGTTGTACAGGTGGTGTCCCCATTTATAAAGCCCTTTTTATTAAGCCATAATTTTTGGGTGTTTGTTCAGAACTAATTTTTTAGGGTTGGGAAAAGAGGGTAAAATCCCATATTGCTGGGTTTTTTTTTGGTACCCAAATCTTACTCCTTTGTTTAAAAAATTTTTCCCGTATTTAGGTTTTATTCCCCAGCATGGGGGAAGTTTCCTTTTATGATCCCCACTATTTTTTTTTAAAAATCATGCCATTTCCGGGGACAGTTGTTAATTAAAAAAACCTTCTGGGGAGTTAATACGAACCAAAAGAAATTGTAGTGATGAAAGAGAATTTTCGATGCAACAGAACAATGTCATAAGTAAACTGAGGCAACGAGGATATTCAGACAAGATATTACAACAATGTGTAAGAAAAGTAGAACAGATACCAAGACAAAGATTAATAAATAATACACAACAACATCATAATAACAAGAGGGGTCAAACATTTGTGGGAACTACTTTTAGCACCACATATTCTCCACAGTTTAAAAACCCCAGTTTAAAAAAATAGTAGGTCCGGTGGAGTTCCCGGCTTTCCGTACATCCACTCAACTGTGCAATCTGAATGAACTCATGGAGAAGCTGAACAATCGTTGGTAACTACGTTGACGTTTTTATTGGTATCATTTTTGGGGGGACGAGGCTTTTTGATCGGTTTTAAATCCATTTTTTGGAAGACAGGGTGATGAAAATACTGCAATCCTAGCAGTGTTTTTTATTTTTAACAGCGCTCACCATGGAGTATACATGACGAGTTAGTTTTACTATGTGCGTCGATACGACTGCTACAATATCCAATTCATATAGTTTTTTTATGTTGAAGTGCTTTAATTAAAAAAAAAGTGTTTTTATTGTGTAAAATGTATCGCTATTTTCTAATAGCCATAATGTTATACTTTTTCCATATACAGAGCTGTGTAAGGGTTTGGGTTTTTTTCAGGGGATGAACCGACATTTTAATTGGTGCAACTTTGGATTTTATATGAGTTCTTGATTGCTTTTTATTCCACTTTATGTGCTGTGGGATGAACAAAAATCTCAATTCTGTTTTTTTTTTTTTTTTTACAGTGTTCACCATGCGGGTTAATTTTTGTAACATATTTAGAGGGCAGGTCATTACGCATGCGGCAATACCAGATAATGTGTACTTTATTTATTTTTTCACATTTTTTTTTTTTTACTTTTCTCCATAGGGGATTTAAATGAGTGATCTTGAGATCACTCATTCAATAGAAATCAATACACAGCTTATTGCTGTGAACTGGTCTCTGTAGCAACTGTCCGTCACCATGCCCGGCAATGCCCACAGGGCACAGCCGGGCATGGTGACGTCACAGACAGCCCGGAAGGTATTTTATAATACAGCTAACATACCGCAGCGATCGTGCGAACTCTGTTTTAGAGTTCGCGTGATCCTCAGGACATATGCATACATCCAGGTGCATTAAGCCCAAAACGACCTGGACATATGGATACGTCCAAGGTCGTTGAGGGGTTAACAATGGATATAAATTACATCGCCATTGATATATTAGTGGGATCACAAGAACGTGAAAAAGACAGGTTTAAATAAAACAGTTGAAATCCAGCTCCTCATGGTGTCTAAGGTAAAAAACCAGAAACACTCCTTCTAGAGTAGTTTCTGATTTAGATCACCTCTCCGTATTGAGGGTTGTATCCTGTCTATTCCTGTCCATTTGAGACCATCCAACTTCCCATCCTGTTGCTGTTTAAGATGACAAGAAACTGGGGTATCACGATTATGGCAGATGTCACCCAGATGGTCGCCTATTCGTCTTAGTAACTGACATGTTGTTTTTCCTACATACTTCAGACCACACATACAAGTGATCAAATAAATTACGTGTGGGGACGTACAGTTAATAAAGTGTTGAATACTGAAAGATTTGGTGCCACTCATGTCTGTAAAGGTTTTGATTTTTTTTCAACAAATTTACAATTGTTCCATTCCAGCATCTAAAAGATCCCGAAGCTTTATCTAGCCAAGTCTCAGCTCGAGGTGTAGAAAAATGGCATTGCACCAGTTGATCTTTGATATTCCGCCCTCTTCTGTATGTAATCATGGGGTAATCCCCAACATGCTTTTTAATATCGGGGTCCATTATGAGGACATGCCAGTGGCATTGCAATATTTCTCTAATGGGACCAGCCACATTGTCATAAGTCCCTATTATCCGGGTAAGATTTCTAGATCTCGTCACCATTTTCTCTTTTTTAGGAATAAGCAATTCTGATCGTTACTCCAAAAGAGATTCCTTAAATGCTCTTTGTAAAACGTAATCAGGATATAATCAGAATCTTTCCCTGAGGTCAGCTGCCTGTGCAATGAACTCCCATTTTGAAGAACAATTCCTTCTCAGTCTCAAATATTGACCCAGAGTGATCCCGTGTTTGAGTGGTTTGGGTTGTTTCTCTCCCAACGCAATAATGAATTTGCTTTATACATGTGAGAAAGATTGTGAAAATTTCTCAGCTGTGTTTTATGGGTGATAAATACTATGCTATCAACTATATTTGCAGTCTGAGCAACAACTGGTTAATAGTCTTTAGGACTGCATCTGCCACTGAGCAAGACTGAGGGAAAATAGACACTGTTCAGTTGTATGTGCTTTATGTGGGAGACAAAAGGTGTCCTGCTACTCATCCCCTTCTGTGTTGCAGCGACATGACAAAACCCTGTATTTTCCCTCAACTGCTTTTCTCTCCCACTGCCCTATGTTCTGGTACATGCTTAGGGTCACATGTATGAATATTGTCTAGGTCTAAAACTCACTGTTGCCCATAGAGCACCCCTCTCATTTTCCAGAGCACTATATGAAAATGGCAGTCTGGTTGCTATGGGCAACAAAGTGAGTTCTAGACCTAGACAATTTTCATTCATGTGGCCTTTAGGGCCAGGGAAACAGTCCAGTACTCACTTATTTTTTACTGACCAGTGTCAGTTAATTCGCTGTGTCCTATGATCTTCTCAGTGTTTATCTTCTGCATGGTTCAGCATCTCTATTTAGAGTATCCTGCTGCCTGCAGAGATGCTGGGGCTTAGAAAGATCTATGTTGCGGCTCTGGAATCTCGGCTCTCCCTGTGTTCTCCGCTTATCTTATCAGTCATCCTTTAGTGCCTTATCTGTCGTCCCACTATCTGAGTTGTTTCTCCTGCCCCGTGGTCTCTACTCTGCTCTATGCAGGGAGGAGTTGCTAAAAGAGCAGGGTAATGACAGCTCCTGGCTTCTTCATCTTTTCTACTCTGACATTGAGTCCATGTTCTATATCTTTACGGTACACTCATACTGTTTAACTCAGAAGAAAAACAGAAACATGGCCATACTCACTGCTAGTAAAGCTGAAGTGAGACTAAACACAGCATAGAGGCAACATAGGCCCCCATGCTATTAAAGAAAAATACCCAGGTGCAGCTGATTGGTGGTAATCCATATATCTCTCCACTAGGTGGACAGAAAGCTGCACCTTAAATTGACATCTATTGAATAAGATGATTATGCTTTGGCTGCTAATGATTTTTGCGCAATTCATATATTTTTCGCTAAAAATATAAGTTTTTTTATTGATTTTGGCGTCAGAATCCATTTTTTTTTTTTTGCAGAATTTGGTGCTTAACATATTTTGGCGCTAATAAAGTTATCTCGCTTGTGACGCTAAAAATAAGTTTTTTATGGTTTTGACATTAAAATCCTTTCCTTTACAGATTGTGACGCTAATAAAGTTATCTCGTTTCTGACGCAAAAAAATACGTTTTTTACAGATTTTGGCGTCAGAATTAGAGATGGGCGAATTTCTCAAAAATTCGATTCGGTCACTTCGCCGAATTTTCCGACAAAAATAAATTCGGTCCGAATTACTTCGGCACGAATCGCGTTAAAAAGCAGCTATTTCCAGGCTGCACAGAGCCTGCAGGGTGCTGTAGAATGTTGCGCCATGCTTAAATATGCAGAGGGAGCTTGGTTTGGTCTTCATACAATGTTGTGTTTTAGTATGACACGCAGATGACTGCCGTCGCTCTTAGAATCGCTTCACTATAAAATTCCCTGGGCACTTAAGAGGGCAAAACTGACCAAAAAAACTCAAGTGGGAATGTAGCCTAATAAAGTCATGCCAGCGAAAGCTGGAAAAAAAACAAGCTGAGAGCTCAGGTGGCAACATTAGTGACAGAGTGTGGAGGTGACGGCGGCAGCCACAGCAGCATGAGGTCAGGCAGTGGCACAATGACATTCTGGAGGTGGCAAAACACGAGGAAGCCACAGAGTGGCACAATGACTGAGAGCGGAGGTCACGGCGGAAGCAGTATGAGGTCAGGCAGTGGCACAATGACATTCTGGAGGCGGCAAAACAGTATTAGGCCACAGAGTGGCACAATGACACAGTGTGGAGGTCACGCAGAGCAGCAGCATGAGAACAGGCAGTGCACAATGTACATTCTGGAGTCGGCAAAACAGTATGTGGCACAGAGTGCACAATCACACAGTGTTGAGGTACAGACGGCTGAGTCAGATAGAATCAGTTCAGTGGCACAATGACATTCTGGAGGTGGTAAAACATATTAGGCCCACAGAGTGGCACAATCCCCAGTGAGGAGAGTCACGGCAGTCAGCAAGGTAAATGAGTATCAGCAATGCAGGAGGCACGAATGACAATCTGGAGGAGCAAAACAGAAATAGGCCCACAGAGTGGCAACAATCACACAGTGAGGAGGACACGACAGCAGCATCATGAGATCAGTTAGTGCACAATGACATTCTGGAGCGTCAAAACAGTATTAGGTCCAAACTGGCACAATCACAACAGATAGTGGAGGGTCCCGGTTTGCAGCAGTAAGAGGTCAGGCATGTGCACAATGACATTCTGGAGACGCAAAACAGATTAGGCCACAGAGAGGCACAATTGATTCAGTTGGATGTCACGACAGCAGTCAGCCCATGAGATAAGGCAAGTGGCACAATGACATTCTGGAGGCGGCAAAACAGTGTATATAGGCCTAAGAGTGCACAATGACAGTGTGGAAGGATCACGGCAGCCAGCCACAGCATGAAGGTCAGAGAGAGGCACAATGACATTCTGGAGGTGGCAAAACAGTAGAGAAGGCCACAGAAATTCACATGGAAAGTGAGAGCGGGAAGACACGGCGGCAGCAGCATGAGTTCAGGCAGTGGCACAATTACATTCAGGAAGGTGGCAAAACAGGAGGAACCACAGAAAAGGCAACAATGAGATGATAGCGGAAGGTACACGGGCTGCAAGCAAGCAAGAGGTTCAGCAGATGCACAATGACACTAGTGTTGAGGGCACAGGGCAGAGTCACAGCAGCAGCATGAGAGTCAGCAGAGAGGCAACAATGACACTCTGAGGTGGCAAAACAGGTAAGGAAGCCACAGATGGCACAATGACTGAGAGCGGATAGGACACGGCGGCAGCAGCATGAGTCAGAGCAGATGCACAATGACCCAGATGGGGAGGACAAGCAGCAGACCACAGCAGCAGCATGAGGTCAGACGTGGCACAATGACACAGTGGTGAATGTCACGGCAACAGCAAAACAGCAGCAAGAGTGTACATATGAGTGGCACAATGACAGAGATGTTGAGGTGGGTGTCATACCATCCCTGGTAAAGATGAGTGGTTAGGCGATGGAGAAATCTGTCAGCATATGTGTGGCATCAGGCGGTTGCGGCATCAGAATATGTTGGGCGTGAGGCAGGTAGTGTTTGAACCCAGACTGACGCCAAAGGCATTTGGTGCTGTGGAAAATCCTGGCCATCCACTGGCGCTAGAATCAACTGAGACAAAGGTCAGTCGATCCGATCATTCCCGTGGACAAGCGGGTTCTCCCCCCTCTCTTGGGTAACGATTGGCCTCCCCGGCCGCGCGCGAGAGCTACACCCCTCTGGATTGCCCACTAATTATCTGGCCGGCAGACGCTTCTCACTGCACAACTCGGCAAGTTGCGGCCGACACCTCCAGATTGGCTGCCCAGTATTCCCAGCCGGAATCTTCTATAACTGAGTGGCAGAGTGGCTGTCCAAGTAGGCCACAACCTTTGAGTTCAGTGGACTGCTCAGGTCCCTGCGCTGCTGCTCGGCGAATGCCCCGCTCCTCCCTAGGCGGTGGTGAAGGAAAGCTGCTACATCCGTGACTCCAGACTGTAGGTTATACTGATGGAGCGTGGTACTGCACCTACCCCCCTACCTTGCCCCAGCCAGCCCACCCGGGCCAAACAAAAACAAACAAGTAAGGTACGTGAGCCTTGAGGAACCCACCGGTCAACCAGTCAGAGGCTGGACCGATGCCTGCACAAAGGCAGCGGCCACTGATTACGGAGGATTACCCTATAAGGTGAAATTGAGTTTGTCTTCCCTCCTCAAAGCTTGTGGATAAAGCTCCCATTTTGGACCTGGAAGCGAGTGTCCAATAGGTGGAGAGCCAGAAGTCAATCCTCCAAGGCCGAACTGACTATGTTCTGCTGTACTAGCCAGGCAAATAAGCTGCGCGCCAGCCATCCTGCACAAGATGATCATCCGAGGGGCTCCCTGCCTTCATTTCCACTGTATCCCAGCCACAGTGCTGGGGGTCATCTGCCTCGTCATCCCTCATCACCATCCACCTCCCTCCCAGCGAGCTTCCCAAGCTCCTCCTCTCTTCACCTGTGGGTAGAAAATCCACTCATTTACACCAGACAATGCATCTCACCAATTTCCTCCTCCTCCTCCAATTCAGATCCCCCACCGGACCTGTGGGCCCCCAGATGTAGTCCCTCCACGTCCTCCAGTCCCCTGCCCATATGATGACAGATTTTTCCCCGCATGCGAGTATCCAGGACATGAAGCATTGGAATGCTATATATCAGTCCCGATAGCCTGTCGCCTTACAAATAACGTCGCCTCCACGAATGTCCTCCACGAAACTGCAGGTGGTCCACGCATGAGCAGCCACGGCTTGACATCAAGTTACACAGTTGGGAGTACTTCTGTCTAGCCTGATCATCAAAAAAACGATAATGGCCTTTCTCTGGTTCAGTACAGTCGGTTCCAACATTGGCAGGCAGACTGCAGGCAGTAATTCCCAGGTCTGGGTGGAAAATCGCTTATCAGAGTGTTTTTGGGGGAGAGGCCGTTCCCTGGGGCCTCTGCAACTCAGTAGGGTGTTATCCAGGCTTTGTGACAATGGATAAAGTCATGCACAGTTCCTGGCCATTTTCAGAAAGTTCTGAAGATCGTTGGAAGGGAAAAACTTCCAGGAAACTTTTTGCACAACCAGATTGAACACACAACTGCGCCATGCATGGTGCCGCAAGTACCATCCTCCTCGGTGCAGCGATGGACACATTTTCCACCCATTGTCCGTCCCCATGGTTTCCGATTTGCAGTTGGCCGCGTGAGAAAGCCACACACGATTCTTGCTGAATGACACGGAGGCAGTTCCTCCCCTAGTGTGACTTAGTTTGCGCCGAGGCAAGCCAGGAGTATAGATGCGTGACACCGCTGTAGCCCGTACACATGTGGGTATGAATGAGCAGTACTTGTTGGAGCTGAGATGGTGTGTGTTGGTGGATGGTGATGGAGGATTGCGGACATTGGCGCAGGTGCAGCAGTTTGACAACGAGGAGGAGAAAGCGGCATCGTCCTGTCCAAGTTGGTTGGTGTGCCTGGCTGGAAGCACATATCACTACCAGGGGGCCATAAAGGACATGCTGCCCTATGACCGTAGTTACAGCCCAGAGCTACCACCGTGAAGCTGCCTGAGCATCCATGTGAACAAACTTGATAAGCCAAGGACTGACGCCCACCTTCGGTTTCTACATAATATATGTAGTACTGGTGTACAACGGCCTTTTTGAAAAAAATTACGGCTTGGGAACTCTCCATCTCGGCTCGGCACAAGCCATTAGTTCTCAGAATGTGCAGAGGTCCACCATTTTGAAAGGGAGGGAACTGCAATACCAACAACATTGGACATAGGATCACGGTTCTGGCTGCTGCACACCTTAGGTGACTGGTTTGGACGCATACTGTTAGTCTCTTGTCAATCGCCTCGCAGAACGACTGCTGCGCCCCATGATTAGCTGAGTACAGGAGCATACTGTACCGGGTGAGATGATTTCAAGAGAGAAACATCTCCCTACTGCAGAGGTGTGTTGAGCCTATAGACTGGCTGCAATGGCAGTGCGTGCTCACTGGGCGCTGCTGCCTGCTCGCCTGTTGCTGCGGCGGCCAGGATGGACCACCAAATCTGAGTCACGTTTCTCCCAGGTGCCGACCGGATGAGGTTACCTGCTGCATGAGATGACGCAGGCCGTGGATTCCGAACTGCAAGCTCCCAGGCCAGGACGCTTCACTTTCTGCCCACTAGATACTTACATATACCCATGATACGGGCTCCACCGGTGTGCTTAGCAAAGAACTGCACACAAACCGCCGATATCTGATTATTAACCTCCAACGCCCGCACTGCGTTGACTACAGCCGCCGCTTGCCCACGTTCGCGAGATGCCTCCTGGAGGCCGGCAACTTTCTTAGACCTTGCGCAGTGGGTTTTTTACCCCGTGGTCCGCTTGGCTCCCGACCTCACGACTGCTGCTATCCTGCTGACTCCACGGCCACACACGACCCACTTGTGTCTGGCTGACAGCCCTCTTCGGCCTCCTTACAATAATCGAAGCCGCTTGCCACATCACCCGGGCTCCCATAGTCCGGGTCATCATCATCTTCTATTTGTGTTTCATCGTCACTGTCTGTCCCATCAACTCTGTCTTGGTAAGCCGAGGCTTACCTCACACAACATGACCACCCATGCCACTCTACCACATCTATACTTTTGCCAACCTACTGCAGATGAAGCAGTGATATTTGCCCCATTTATCTTCGCTGCCAAGTATCAGGCTGACCTGCCCTCCACAAATTGGTTTCATCCCTCGCTATATAGTGCGCTGATTTCCTAGACCACAATAGTGATCTCTGGCTAGGGAACCGGATGGGACAGAGGCGGGCTTGAGGACAGGTGAGGCCGCCTGCCGCCGCTCTCGGGGCCAAGCCAACTAATTGGTTGGGTCTGAGGTGTCCCACCAGACTCTTGGGCTGGGGGTTGTCATATGTCATCTGGGAGGAAGAGGATACCTAAAGTCAACCAATCACAGAACCCTTGGGTTTGCTGAAGCAACACAAGGCCCCGGCTAGATGACAGCGGCAGTTGTAGGGTCTACACCGAGTGACCCCTGGGCTGCGACGTCCCCTTGCTGTGCCAGCGACCTGGGCCGTGTTCCAGGAATGTTTGTGCCACTGGCCAGCTCGCAGGTGCAGAGCCTGCCACCTCTTCTTGTCTGACATACTGTTTTTGTTTAAAATGTATACAGACACTGTTTGATTATATAAACTGTATAATGGGAATAAATAATTCACCCTGTTTTTGACACCAAATGAACCCAGTAACAAGCTTGGGGTAACCCTTGGATATAAATTGGTCTCTCCACAAATGGCCAGGAAAAATGTACTTGTATGTGTCGTTTAAAAACACTGTGTGTAATACTAAATGTAAATAGCACAAACAAAGTCTTAATTACCCTTCGGACATGAATTAGGCTACAAGAAAAAATTAATAAGTTTTGGCGTTGAAAAAGAACGTTTATTTTTGTCAGCACACCAGCAAACAACGCTTAATTAACCCCTGGATTGTAAATGTGCCCAAAGAATTAGAGCCGTCACCACATAAATAGTATCTTGTAGCGTGTACAATTGCTTGTTTTCTAACGACTGACACAACAAGAATACAGTTGTAATTAACCTTTTGCATGTGAATTAGGCTACAGGAAAAATATATATATTTTTGGCTTTGAAAAAGAAACGTTTTTAAATTTTGTCAGCACACCAGGCAAAACTACGCTAATTAACCCGCATGTAAATGTGTTCCAAAGTAATTGAGCCGCCAACATAAATAGGTAGCTTTGTAGACGTGTATACAATTGCGTGTTGATCTTTACCCTACGCCACACAACAAGAGATACAGTTGTAATTAACCAGTTGCTGTTGATTAGGCTACAGGAAAAATTTAAATATTGTTTTGGCGTTGAAAAAGACGGTTTCTTCTTGGGGTCCAGCACACCAGGCAAAACAACGCTTAATAAACCCCTGCATGTAAAATTGCTTCCAAAGATATTGAAGCCGCGACAAATAGTACTTTGTAGCGTGTTACAATTGGCGTGTTTTCTATCGCCACACAACAAGAGATACAGTTGAATAATTAACCATAGTACTGTGTGAATTAGGCAACAGAGGGAAAAATTTATATATATTTGGCGCTGAAAAAGAAACGGTTTATCTTGGGGTCAGCACACCAGCAAAACAACGCAAAATTAACCCCTGGATATAAATATTCGTGCAGTAGAATTGAGCAGAATGTCCAAAAATAAAGTGGTATTATGGAATATGTCAAAACGCTGTTTCTTATAAATGAATACAACAACAGAACTGGCTTAGATCCCACTGTGGATATTGGAATGTATAAGTCAGCTGCATGGACGCACACTGGATTATCAGATCCAATACCTCCAAAAAATTAGAAATAGTAACTTAATAGAACAGTCTTCTGAGACAAGCTTAGACACCCCACCGAAATCGCTAATAATAAAAATCAATTCCTCATTAAGAGGCTAACAGCCGCGGCAGAGCACCTTTTCCTTAAGAGCACAGTGAGAGGAGTGTGGAGCTCCCGGCGTCGCGCCCTGGACTTATATAGTGCGGTTACGTCACAGAATCCCGCCGGTCCTCTGTGATTGGCTTCATCATCTCCGTGCACATGATAAGCAGGCTATGCCCTTCATCCTCCCATAGTGCTTTTGTGGCCCATAACGCTATGTGCTCGCAGCCATTTTATCAATCAAAAGCAAAACTTCGTTCACAAAAGCCCAAGTACCCCAAAGTTCGACTATCGTCCGAACCCGAAGTTTTCCTGAAAATTCAACAACGAATTCCACTTTCGTTAGAATCAATTCGCCCAACACTAGTCAGAATCCATTTTTTGGCGGATTTTGGTGCTAAAATCCTATTCTGTAACATATTTTTGCGCTAAAAAAGAGTTATCTTGCTTCTGACAAAGACCACCAAAAATGTAACAATCGTTTTTTTTTAAATACGATTTAGGTGCAAGAAACCCTTTTTTTTACAGGATATTTGGGCACTTAAAAAATATTTTCGATTTACAGAATTTGCCGCTAATAAAGTTATATTGCTTCTGAGACGCCATGAAAACCTTTCATGAACGTTTTTTTAGTAAGTTGTTTTTAAGGTCGATTTTTTGATCCACTGCAAGTGTAGAGTATAGCCTGAAAAAGTACTTTGCAATTATTACTTTTATGGCACTATTTTAAATTGTTTAGTTCCTTTGGTTAGTTGGTGACATAATATTGGACTGGTTCCAGGTCTGTAATTCACTACCTAGATTACTGTCTTTTTATAGTTCACCAAGTACTGATCAATGTAGGGTCTGGGTATTCAATTTATTTCTTATGACATGACTGTATGGTGTTCCTTGTCCGCATAAAGAAAAAAAAATCTTCCTGGGAATGATGATAGGTGAACATGGTTTTTCATTTGGGAGAGAGATTGGCCAGGCTACTGGACCTAGTGAACTGGTTTTGTTCAGTCAGTAAGGTCACATTGTGGCAAATACTGACTTTACTGGTCTCCTGATTTTTGAAGACTGGCTGTGTGAAGACAAGGAGTCTTCACACAGCCTGTCACTAGAAACTCAGTGGTTAAGTCCCCAGGGCACTGAATATTGTTTGAATTAGCTTCACAAATAGGCAAACGAGTGGAAAAAAACGGCAGGAAAAAACAAACAGGAACAAAACAGCTCATCAGGAGACTTCACAGCAGACGTTTTAACTCAAACACAACAGGCCTGACTCCAGCTTAATCATAAATAAAGAAAGTTCTTACTTACCCATGTAGTGGTTCTCCATGTGCAGACCAGTAGGTCTTTCTCTGTCCTGTTCCAGGGCACCTTTCTCTTGCTCCTAACAGCAACACACTGTGGAGAAAATGGCTAACCAAACAAACGCCTCAGGTTTACTCTCTACACCTGATGTCTGGAACATAAGGCTTTAAAGGCCTCAAAAGGTCAAGTAAAGCTTGGACTGGAATGTGGGAATGCTTCCCACCCATGCTACAGCTTTTACAGGAAAACGACCCATGGCAGCTATACTAACTATAAAAATGTCAGTAACCTATTGTTACTGACCTGGGCTGCTGTTTCCCTGGGTCTTCGGTGGCACATACATTCCCCTGCTGCAATTCAGCTGCAGGACGTACTGCAGGATCTGCCACCCTGACATCCCTGGAATTTCACCACTGAATACAGCAACCTGCTGAACCTTCATTTTGTCTCCGAGTCCCTCATTCTCATCTTGAACTCTTCTTTAATCTGACTGGATGAGGTCTCTTTCCTCCTCTAAGATAGTGCAATTCATTGACTGAGTGACTCTTCATAAAATAATCGGAACTTTCCATTGTTAACACTTTGACATTAGACTATATCAACCATGTGTTTTTCAATCCTATCTAACATGTCCTGGAGATCGTCTCTTTTCCTGGTGAGACGCCTAAGTTGTATTGTTGCATTGTATCCTGTGTTCCCAGCTCTTCTTGTGATAACTGCAACTCATTCGATTTCACACTAAGGCGATGTTGGAGGTCTTCCATAGACTTCTAAAGTTGCTCATTAAGTAAACTTAAGGAGCTTAATTTAGCTTTATACTCAGTCTGGGCTAATGTAATAGATTGTGATTGGTTTATATTATCTAAAGATGACCGCCAATCAAAGGTGGGGCCAATCAAACAAAACACAACAAAAAAAAGGGTAATGGTTAAACACCATACTAATGCCAAACAAAACCGCATTAACCCAATTATATAAAGGGATATACTTTATTGAAAAGTTAGACAAAACACACAGATAAAATGGCGGCGCTAAAGTACTGGAAGCACTGCTGGTAAGTATGTCCCAAAATAACATACCAAATACACTCAGACAATATTAATAGAAAAAATAAGGAAAAAAATTATTTTAAAACAAATCATAATGATAAAAATAATGATACATTCATATATATTTTACAACCTAATGTGAACCAAAAGTGGTTGTCAGAGAGGGTCAAAATATATAATGTAATAAATAGGAGATACAGACCTAGAAGCACACCCAGAGACACCCAGTGCACATTTTGCAAAGGTTTTGTCAGGGGTAAGAGGAAAATGGTGCCATATATAGGAGAAAAGGACCAATGCATAAAAGTCAGAAAATAATGCCCCAATCACATGATGTTAAAAAGAAAAGACCAAGGGGCATGGCCTGGACGTTGATGGAGTCAGACGTGCTCCACTTCAGCTCCTGCTAACCAGCGAAGAATCTAGAGCCATCTGAGACTTTATAGCTCTTTTCAAGCTTTCTCCAAATCATATTGCCCACCAAGAAAGAAACTTACCTTGGGACGTGGTTTCATCACCTGGAGTGACCATTAAGACCTCCGCTCGGGCCCTGCTGTCGGGCTTCCCCTGGCCCGCGCGGCCTCTAAACCGCCTGGCGACCACCCCAAGCGGAACACCACTGGAGCGGCTGGCCTGCCACAGCTTCATAGCAGAGTCCCTCCGGCTACCTCCCTGCTTGCGGCACTCTTCAGCCCCGGTAAGAGGACTCCTCTCCCCGACTGGCGCCGGGAGGCAAGATCCTTGGCGGGCTCTGAAGGGAACAACCAGCGCCATCTTGGCTCGCATAAGTGCAGGCGCACACTAGGGGTCCAGGAGAGAGAAATCAGCTGAGTTGCTACTATCCTTCCTGAACTAATTAAATACTCTCGACCCCTCCATAGCAAGCCGCTGTCCACCCTAGGTCCCGGGGCTGAGCAACCACAGAGGACTCAGCGCAACTCTGCTCCGCTGGCATACCGGAGCGGACCACGCGACGCAGCGATAAAATCTTCTTTGCCTGCAGCTTCATCCAGGTACAGTTTCCAGCATAGATCCCTGGGTCTCCTTGCGCCGCTTCGGATGACGGATGTGTCTGATCCGGGGCTCGTCACTGGGGACCTGCCTCCCGACATAGCCCTCGGGCTGCCTGAGGGGAAATCCTCTCCATCATAGACTGTTTGGCGAACAGGAAAAGACCCCAGGGAACAGGGCAAACCCCCAATTTTTTTCTTCCTACAAAATCTTAGGGGAAAAAAGGGGCCATTAACAATCCCGGCTGCTGGCAATTTTTTTTTTGGCGGGCTTTCAAGAGATCCCGGGCGCCATTTTGGGGACATCCTCATCCCTCAAATTACTGGGGCCCTTTTGGGGGAAATCAGCTGAAACCCCATTATTGCAAAAAAGTAGAGTCAGATTGAAACCCCCTTATATAGCAAGACTCCAAACCTAAGTCACTCCCCATTACTTACTGCACTTTGAAGCGGAAACTGTGTTATCCCTTACAAGTTACCCCCCCCTGCTGGGGTCAAAGCACAAACTGCCTGACTGCACTTAGAAAACCAGCTGCCTCACCCCTAAACCCCTCACCATTCCCGCGTTTCCCTCCCCCCAACATATTTGTTAAAGACCCATCATTTGGGCCTGACAATCCCCCCAATAGAGCATTTTTGCGCACCAACGGCAAACCCGGCCCGCTGTCCACAAGTACAAAGAAAACAAAAAACTAACCCCCCGCACAACATTGCTTCCCCCCTTTAAAACAATCAACTGCCCAATGCTCAAGGAAGCCTCGAACGCAAGCCACCTTCTGTCACCCTTCTTATCGCCGTTTTTGCTACCATAGAACCAGGAACTCTCTCCCCTGTTGCTAAAATACCATCGGGGTTTTTTAATCAACCAATTCATCTGTTTAATCTAAGATATATAGTTTGGTATACCCCCTCAGTTTCGGCTCAGGGCCTGTCCCCCTTTTGGTATGGGACTGCGGACACCTGGGGGCCACTAATTACCTTGGGGGGTCTCCAGGGACCCCAACACCCTGCCCTTGAACCCGCTGCTCTGCCCGCTAAATTTTGAAAGTATAAATTCTTGTCAACTTATTTTTTGGGCCTCACATTTCCCCTTTCGATCAAACATTGTTCTCGATTGATTTATGCATCATTTAAAGTGATAGGATGTTTTTGTAGAATTAATTTGTATA
Organism: Phyllomedusa bahiana; assembly: GCA_025379985.1. Taxonomy (NCBI): domain Eukaryota; kingdom Metazoa; phylum Chordata; class Amphibia; order Anura; family Hylidae; genus Phyllomedusa; species Phyllomedusa bahiana. Next base: position 208,377 of record JAODAL010002041.1, read on the forward strand.
AAGCGTTTTTCCCACCAGCAGCCCCATTATACACAGGTACGTTTCCTACTACTTCTAAAATCTATTTTTCTTGACCCCACAAAACTGC